>JAMXBC010000011.1:8472500-8773597 GCA_024138005.1 Lumnitzera racemosa | reverse complement strand
CGCTGACCATATTCCTTAGAGTACTTACTATTGATCAATACTATCTTCAACTAATAATCCACTCGCACTCATAGGCAACTTCACTCAACAAAGCAAGTTCAGGTTCGTTTTTCTCAATTTTTTGACATATGTATTATTATTATACTATTATTATTTAATTCATTGATAACATAGTATAAGTAATTATGTATATTAATTTAGTAGGTTATTTTAGTATTAGTTCCTTTATATATATATATATTAAATATATTATGTTTGATTTATTCAGGTAGATAGTTGTTTAGTAATAATAATATATACATGTATCTGTATATATATATATATATATATATATTAGTTTAGGAATTTTTTTAAGGATTTCTCGCTAAGAAAATCAATATTTTTACAAGTTAAAATTAATAAAATTAATAGGGCATTTTAGAGTCATTTAATCATATTAAGAGTTAAGACCCTTTAGATTTTTTTGAATAAATTGAATTAATTAAAATGTAAATCCAATCATTTTTTTTTTCAAAATTAAAATCAACCAACACATTAAAGTTTTCAGAAAAAACTACGATCGTCTGATCCCGACTAGTGGATACATAGATACCTTTGAGGCGATAATAAAATCTATAGAAACTTAAGTTCTTTTTCTTTTGGTTTTTGTTATCTTTTCTCAAAAATATATATAAAAAAGATAATATAGAAAAATAATCCTAATTTCGGCAAATAGATAATGTCACGCCCCGAAGTCACAGAGTCGCAACAGTCCCGCCGTGTAAATCATTCTATGATAGTAATTAGCCTCACAGTGCCTACCATAGACATGACCTACACAAGGTGTCAACGACTTCTCGCTTTGAAGTAAACAGTCCAATGAACAATTAAACTACGAATATGATAAATAGTTTAAATTTCTAATAACATGTACAATATTATATATATATATATATATATATATATAAGTCCACAAAACTTCTCAGGAAGTTTTACATAACATAACAGTTTACTAGATTACAGAATTACTACCAGTCTTTCATTCCTAATTACATGGTCACTCTAGTTACACACTATACTAAGTAACTTGATCCTCATACCCCTGGCTTCCAACAGACTAACTTCTAGGTAGTTGTAGGGCGGCATAGTGCTTTGAGTATTTAGAAATCAAAACCTGCAAAAGGATCTATAAGGGTATGAGCAACTACAACTCAGCAAGTTAAATTGGAGACTCATGAATGTATACAAGCACAAACAGGGTTAACAAACAATTATTTTTATGCAATGCAACAATCAAGTGTCATCGCACAACGTAGTCCGGTCCGTTATGAAATCAGAGAAATTTCACCCGCTCCAATCCGGGTTGAAGAGTTTCCATGTTATACAGCAGCTCACAACCAAACCCAGGCTTGTGCAATAAAAACCTCGCTCCTCCCGCGACTACCTTCGAACCATTGACTTCACCTTTGCCACGACCTCCTCTCCTGTCACTTAGTTCGACTAAGGATGAAGAAGGGATCATTTTGCAATCCTGCGCTATCCCTTTCGAAGGGGTCGGTATTTGGTTGGAGAATCCCATAATCCCCTAACGAGTTGCAATGCATAACATTATTAATTATTTGGGGTTGACTAATATTAAATTCCATTTATGGTGTTCAAACAATTTCATACCAATTCAGTCAATCACAAAATCACTCACAATACAAATTCAGCACGAATTCAGATACATCAAACACATGCGTAAACTACTTACAATCACAATCATATACAAGCCTAAGTCTCAAAGTACTACAAAACTAGTACTCTATTACAATAAGCAATAACCCAACTTACTTAGATTTGCTCGATCACTCGATCCCTTAATCACAAGCTGATTTTGTCTCTGGATGTCCTATAATACAAATAGGTCTTTTTAGTACTTAAAATTTATGGTTTCATATTCTAAATTATATTTTAATTCATTTTTGTCAGTGTATGCCCATTACGTCCTAATATTTCGTTTACTCTATTTCGGTGCTAAATGAGATTTTAAACTTTGATTTCTAAGCCTGAAATATGCTCGAATCCTAATGTGAAATTAATCACATTAAGCTCGAGTGTCCAAATATCCTATTGGGTCGTAATTTGGTATTCTAAACTATTTGGTACACGTCAACCCTAATTGCGGTATCGGATTTATTCCCGATGTGTAAAAATCTTACATTTTGAGACTTTTTCTTAAGATTAAATGTTATTTTCAGATTTATTATTTTTCTGATTTCTATTATAATATTATCTAAATAACTCTATTTTTTTAGATTTATTAATTTACAATTTCACATATTACTAATTTCTTATATTATTTACCTAATTTCCCTAATTAATCATACTTAATTCTCCAAACACTAAGATTAGGGTTTCCCATCAGAGATTAACATCCCTAAACATCTAATTAAGATCTAAATCAGTAATTAACATCCTAATCACCTAATTAACCCTAAATCACCCAATTTTTCCATCATTTTAGGGCTAAAAATTAACTTAAAAATTTTAAAAATTAATTTTAAAAAAATGGCTTCATAGCACTGTTTTACATCATATGAGCATCCTACAAAAAAAATTTGAGCTCCAAACTATACTCCTAAGCTTATTTATTTTCGGTTTTGAGCAATTTGTTAAGAACCCTATAATTGCAGATGTAAATAGATTAAATCAATATTTTTCCCTGAATCTACATACAATAAACGTCAGAATAACAAGTTTCATAATTTTCTGGGCAAAATAAATAATTTTACAAAATTATTCAAAATCGGGTTATTTAAGAGACTAACCGGTCCAAAACTTTCTGGCCGTCCAAGCCCCGTCCAAGGTTATCGGCCGGTCCAGGCGGTGGTTCTAGTGTAGGGTGGTGGTGGTGGTTCAGTCCCGAGTGGTTGTGATAGATGGGTTTAGCTCACGTGCCCAATCTATACAGTTTTCCCTTTTTTTTTTATTTTCTGAATTTTCTCTCGATTTTTTCAGTGCTCCTATTTTTTTCAAATGCTAAACTGACCAAATGACTTCTGGAAATTTTTCCCTTATTCATAGACTTTTTTTGTAATTAATGTGCATTAATTTGACAAGACTTTACACAAATTCCTTGATTTTTTGCTTTTAAGTTGTCCAAATTTTATTGGTTGATTTTTCTTTTTCTGATCTACATCTGCCATGACCTGATCTTGATTAAGCTTATCATCTTTTGATTTTTTTTATTTTTCTATAATTATTTTATAATTTTCTTTAATTATTTGCTTAGTTTTTTGCCAATTTAGAAAATTACGCGTATTTTTATCTACACATTAATACATGTGGGGTACACATGAATATTCCTAATTATTATTTTGGTCATTCTAAAATTTTTAGTATACATATAATCTATCTCTAGTAATTTATTAGTTATTTCATTACACTTTTTGCATTTTCGGTAATTAATACTTATTATGCTTAAAATTTGAAAATTTTATAGTCTCCTATTTTATTACTTATTTTCTTAAATTCAAGTTTACAGGGTTAGTTTTACTAATATTCCTCTCAATAGTTTATAATTTGGTTTGTTCAGATCCTTTAACCAATCGCCCTAAACCTTAGATTCCAAGTTCAATCCTACGATTACTTGGCTTGGCTTTAGGGCTTACAATTCCACCCTCCTTCAAAAAAGTTTTATCCTCAAAACTTCTGTATATCTAATTTACACTTAAATGACTAAATACAGTAATTTATATACTTTTACTAACCTGGAAGTTAGAAAAGCCATGAATACTGCTCCATCATCGCAGCTTTTGGTTCCCAAGTCATCTCCAAGTCTGGACCTTCATTCCATTGAATCTTCACGTACTCCATATCTCTATTCCTTAACTTTTAAACCCGATTGTCTAATATCTTTATGGGTTATCTCACCAGTTGGAAATTTCTCGTTAACTCCACTGGCTCTATTTCCATTATCTCATTCGGGTTTTTAATGAATCTTCTCAATATGGATACATGGAATACATTATGATAGCCCGATAAACTTGGAGGTAAAGCTACTCGATACAATACATTGTCAACTTTCTCCAACACTTCAAATGGACCAATGTATCGTAGGCTCAGTTTTCCCCTTGAACCAAACCGTCTAAGTCCTTTGAATGGGCTTATTTTAATGTAAACATGATCACCAATGTCAAATTCCAATGGTCTTCTCTTCAAATCAGCCCAACTTTTATAATGGTAGCCCAACTTTTATAATGGTCCTGAGCTTCTTTCATCCGTTGTCGCACAATCTTAATCTTTTCACTCGTTTGATTAATCATATCTGGTCCAATCATAGCATATTCTTCATGATCCCAATACAGTGGCGATCTGCATTTCCTCCCATATAACGCCTCATAAGATACCATCTGTATGGTTGCATGATAACTATTATTGTAGGCAAATTCTATCAACGGTAAATATTTATTCCAATCACCTCCAAAATCCAACACGCAGGCTCGTAACATATCTTCTAGAGTTTGAATTGTTCGCTCAGATTGCCCATCTGTTTGTGGGTGATAGGCTGTACCAAATTGCAACTTTGTACGCAAAGCTCTATGTAAACTCTCCCAGAATTTGGATACAAACCGACTATCTCGGTCAGAAACTATACTCTGAGGAACACCATGTAGCCTTATTATTTCTCGGACATACAGCCTAGCCATCTTTTCCATTGAATCACCTGTCCGATAAGGTAAGAAATGTGCACTCTTTGTTAGTCTATCCACAACTACCCAAATGGAATCGTATCCAACTTTAGTCCTTGGTAATGCTACTACAAAATCCATAGTAATATGATCCCATTTCCATCTTGGTATTTCTAAAGGTTGTAATAGTCCACCCGGTTTTTGGTGTTCTGCTTTGACTTGTTGGCATGTCATGCATTCAGATACATATTGTGCTACTTCTCTCTTTATCCCATTCCACCTATACATGAGTTTTAAATCTTGGTACATTTTATTTCCTCCCGAGTGCACAGTATAACTTGTAATGTGTGCTTCATCCAAAATTTGCTTCCTTATGTCAGCATCTTGTGGTACACATATTCTTCCTCTAAACTTTATTATACCTCTATCATCCACTTTAAAGTCAGGGTCCTGTCCGTTACCTAATTTCTCTTTTAGCTCCATCAGACCCTTATCTTTCTCTTACTTTTGCTTTATTCTCTCTAATAGGGTAGGTTGCAATTCCCAGTTCATTAACTGGCTATTAGGTTCACACCAATTAAACCCAATTTGCATCCTCTCAAATTCATGCACTAATTCACATTGAGGTGTTAATAGTAAAGCAACCTGTTCATAATTCTTTCGACTTAATGCATCCGCCACCAAATTGGCCTTTCCAAGGTGGTAATTTATATTCAGATCATAATCTTTAATCAATTCCAACCACCTTCTTTGCCTTAAATTCAACTCTTTCTGAGTAAAGAAATACTTCAAACTCTTATGGTCAGTGTACATCTCGCACCGTTGTCCATAAAGATAAAGTCTCCAAATCTTCAAGGCAAACACTACAGCCGCTAACTCCAAATCATGAGTTGGGTAATTCCTCTCATGTGGCCTCAATTGTCTTGATGCATATGCAACAACTTTTCTATCCTGCATCAATACACAACCTAATCCATTCCGTGAAGCATCACTGTACACATTATAAGGCTTATCCGGATCAGGTAATGTTAATACTGGTGCTGTAACCAGTCTTTTCTTTAACTCCTGAAAACTTCTTTCATAATCTTCACTCCAATCAAACTTTACATCTTTCTGGGTCAATCGAGTCAACGGTTTGGCAATTTTGGAAAAATCCTTTATGAACCGTCGATAGTATCCAGCCATACCCAGAAAACTCCTTATCTCAGTCACTGTGGTTGGTTGCTTCCAATCCATTACTACTTTCACTTTATCCGGGTCTACAGAGATTCCTTCACCAGATATAATATGACCCAGAAAAGAAATTCTATCCAACCAAAAGTCACATTTACTTAACTTGGCATACAATTGATTCTCTCTCAACTTCTGTAATGCCAATCGTAAATGCTCTGTATGCTCCTCCTTGGTTTTTGAATAAATCAAAATATCATCAATAAACACCACAACAAACTTATCCAAATATGGTTGATATATGCGATTCATCAGGTCCATGAATACAGTTAGAGCATTTGTCAAGCCAAATGGCATCACCAAAAATTCATAATGACCATATCGAGTTCTAAATGCAGTCTTATGTACATCTTCCGGCTTAACTCTCAATTGATGATATCCCGATTTTAAATCTATTCTAGAAAACACAGTTGCACCTTGGAGTTGGTCAAACAAGTCATCAATGCGAGGTAAAGGATACCTATTCTTAATGGTAACCTTGTTTAACTCCTGGTAGTTTATATACAATCTCATAGTACCATCTTTCTTTTTCACAAACAATACCGGTGCTCCCCATGGTGAAACACTCGGTCGAATAAACTTCTTATCCAATAGCTCCAGAAGTTGCTTCTTTAGTTCCTGAAGTTCCATAGGTGACATCCGATATGGAGCTTTAGAAATAGGTTCAGTTCCAGGAACTAACTCTACAGTAAAGTCTAATTCTCGGGATGGGGCTAAACCTGGTAAATCCTCTGGAAATACATCTGCAAACTCATTCACTACCCGTATGTCTGCTACCTTGGGTATTTCCTTCTTTGCATCCACAGCAAACACCCAACAAAATTTCCAATCATCCTCCTTTACTTTTGTATACTGTGGCATGCTTGACATGCAAGTAGTCGTGTGTATGGGCATTAAAGTGAAGAGCAGTGTATTAAGGGCTGCTACAGATGCTACTGCTCACGACATCAGGTTAGGAGATGCTGCAAGAAATTATTACACAGTGCTGATCGGTAGATGTTGGTCGTACGAATAGGTGTGAATTTGTGTATGCTTCGGATCAGTAAGATGTACGGTGCTATTTTCGAATTAGTGGTATATCCAACAGTAATCGGAGTGATGCTGTGTGTCTTTACTGCTGGCCGTTGGCTATGCTCTATTATCATATGTGGATACCATTTGGTGTATGTCATCATTGCTTGTTCGTTGGCCAACGGAGTGTACTGATTGTGCAATCGACGAGCAACAGTGGGCCTTGTGTGCTATTCAATATGCAAATGGAAAACCAATGCGATGAACTATGGATTTTTTTTTTTCTCTTTCTTTCCTGGAGCCTATGTATTGTTCACTGGTCACGATTTCTGCAGGCCATTGTTATGGTTGAAGTAGAATGTCTATGAATGTTGTTGGATGTAGATAGTGGCTGTAAGAGACAGGGTGAACGAGGATGGTGTGTACTTTTGTGTCAGGCTATGGTATATGACTGTACAAGACTTGCTACTGCATGGAGCTGCTATGATGGTGTTCGGCGTTGGTCGATAGGGGTATAGCATCGATGCTAGGTGAAGATAATGCGTTGTTGGATATTGGACGACGACGTGATGAATAAGCATGGATTTATGGGAGGCTGTTTGTGCGTAGATTCGATGGTGTTTAGTTTATCGCATGCCTGCCATGGAGAGTAGATTTATGCTCGGTGGAGTCTGTGACAGTGTTGAACAAGGTCCATTAATCATGAACGGACAAAGGATTTTTTCTTTCAATGTGTCATACTTTTTATACCATACACTTTGTATTTATAAAGTCCAACATAAATCAAATCCAATCGAATCTTTTGTATCGACATGAATCCAATTCGATAAAAATCAAATCATTTATATTGGTTTAAACCCGATTTAATAAAAGCCAAACTAGATTTAAATCTTTTATAACGATTCAAATAGATTCAAAAGATTTGATAAGATTTAAAATTAAATCCGAATCCCGTACGCTCAACCGATTTTTTTGTAAAAATAAAAAGATCAAAATAAAAGACACCTAATGAGATTCGAAACCAAGATCTCAAATTAAATCCTGTAGACACCTAATTTTTGCCCCTCTGAAGTCCTAATTTTTATTTTTACAAAAAGAGTCCTAATTTAAAATAATAAACAAAAAAATTAAATTAATAAGAGATAAAAATAACAAAAATTGACAAATAATGAAAATACCAAAAAAATAAGAAAAGTAAAAATTATAAAGATTTCGTAGATTTTTAGGAAGTAATTCATATTAGGAATAATTAGTTTTAGTGTTAATTTTAGTTTTAGTTTAGTTGAAAATTTTAGTTTAGGAATTCAGATAGTTTAAATACAATTTAATGGTAATGAATGTTACGAAACGGGTCAATGGCCTAACAATGGAGTATTTGGGTGGATTTAGTTGGAGGTCACGGGTTCGAGTCTCAGCAAGTATACAATAGATATGATAGGATTCGATTTGGGCTTTATAAAAGAAGAACAACAACGGGAATCGAAAAAAAAATCCACAATCCCTACAGCAGCATCTTAACGCCTGGTCCTGAAGCAGATGTGATCCAGCACCAGATTCTGCTGCAAATCTTCAACCCTTTTCTCCAACCCCATAACAGCCCAACCATCATCATTCTCCTCCTTGCTTTCGACACGTCACCACGTTCCCTACCACATACACCCTTCAACCTCACGTCCACCGCGTCCTAGCTCCTGCACACAGCTTCACCGTATTACCGAACAGCAAGCCCAGCCAGCAGCACCGTCACAACTTTCAGATAAATCTGCCATACCAACGTCCAGCCATACGCTTTACGCAAGCCACCATAGCCGTAAATCCATCACTGCTGCAAACATCCGATTGATCCAACGCTGCTCCAGACGACAATATACGCATGCCGTAGCTGAGCATCATCAGTTGTACGCATGATAGTACTGGGGATCCAATCTGTTCCTTTTCATCAGTTTTGCGTGCTTTGCCTTGTAGGTACGTAATAGTGGTTTTTAATTATTATCTATAGGTTATTTTATTTATTTATTTTTATCTCACTTAGTATATGCATAGTTATTTTTAAGACTTGTACTAATTTTTTATTTTATTTTTATCATGTCTTTAATTGCTAGTAATTAGTTATAGCCTTAGTGTCTAGTGAACATATGTTAAGTTAAGTTTTAGTTTATTTATTTTTTATTATTATTTTTTTAGATTTCATGTTGTCAAAATTATATTTTTATAAAATCTCATATTTTACAAAATCTTGTTTTTTGCATATTGTATTAATTTAGAAAAATTGCATTAGGCATGTAGGTTTTTCTAAATAAAAAAATCATTTTGATGTTCATAAAATAAAATAAAATCTTTAATTGACTTATTTTCTATGGTTAGACATCTTTTCCATAGTTTAGGCTTGTTTTCCATAGTTTAGATGCCTTTTCCATAGTTTAGAGTTTAGATATCTTTTTCATAATTTAGGTTTCTTTTCTATGATTCAGACATCTTTTCTATAATTTAGATTTTTTTTTTCTATGGTTTAAAAATCTTTTTCATAATTTAGATGTCATTTCCATAGTTTAGATGTCTTTTTCATAGTTTAGGTTTCTTTGCTATAATTTAGATTTTTTTCTATGGTTTAAAGATCTTTTTTATAATTTAGATATCTTTTCTGTGATTAGAAAATTTTTTTCTTTCTTTTTTTTATGTTTTAAGCATCTTTTCTATATAAAAGTTTCATCATGTAGAATATTGCATATTTCATAAAATATTTAGGGTTTTTCTTGAAAATAAAAAAATTATCACTTAGTTTTTTTAAATAAAAATTTTAATTTGGCACTTTTCAAAAATTAGGTTTTTAGGTTTTTTTTTTATAATTAGGAATAAAAATTAGGCTTCTAGGAATTTTTCTTAATAAAATTAAAATGGTTAATAAAAACGCAAATTCAACCAATAATTTTTTATATAAAAAAAACAACACATTAAAGTTTTCGGAAAAAACTACGATCGTCTGATCCTGACTAACTAGTACGTAGGCAGCTTTGGGGCGATGATAAAATATATAGAAACTTAGGTTCTTTTTTTTTCTTTTGATTTTATTTATTTATTTTGATTTTAAATATTATAATTAGAAAAATAATCCTAATTTCGGTAAATAGATAGTGGTACTCGTTAAGACTTTAATAGGTTAGTCTCCGAATTCGGAACCCTCTAGTTCTTTATTAAAATCGAAATCAAAGACGGGTAGCTAAATCGTAACCAATCCACCCAATTGGTTACGATTTATTTTCTTTTTCCGATTTCGGTCGGGTGGCGACTCCAAAAATTATTTTTAATAAAAAAATTGGAATTTCTCAATTTCTTTAGTCGAAGATTAATATTAAATGGGTTAGGGTTTAGTATTAATCAAGAAATGAGAAATCAATTTTAAATAAAAGAAATTGAAAAATCAGACTCGATAAATCCAATCCAATAGTTTAATGCTTATCCATTAGGCCGTTGCCCTGTGTCTTGATTTGTAGTACAATTGAATTCTACTTAAAACACACAGCTCTCTAAAATAATTTTTTGACCTAAGTTAAAATTAAAACAATTGACTCTAAAATAATTTACTTCCTAAAAAAAATCTAAAAGCTCTTTTTTATTTTTTTCTTTTTCTCATTTTTTGGTATTTTCATCATTTATCAATTTTTATTATTTTTATATTTTATTATTGTTGTTATTTTTTTCTAGTTTTTTTAATTAGGATCCTTTTTGAAAAAATAAAAAATTAAGACTATGAAAGGGCAAAAATTAGGTGTCTACATAGGGCATTCAGGAAAGTAAATAGATTGGGCTTAAAACTTATGAGGAAACATGATAACCCTAATTGAGGAATTTCCATACATTTAGAAGTCAATAATATAACAAGATATTGATAATACAATCAAAATAGTGAAGAGTTACTTTATATGAGCTACTAACATCACATTTGGGCCAACCGTACCTAAATTTAGGGCCTTTAGGAAAAACTTATCTAATTAAATTGAAATTTTACGACTATGATAAAAAAGTTAGTTGAACTGACTTAGTAAAATTAAATTTCAAAAATAATAACCAAAAATCTCAATTTTAGTCTTAAAAGTATGATTATTCAATATAGTGTAAAAAATGATCGAAACTCCTAAAACCGAGCTTAGGATGTAAAGATGACTTAAAATAAGTTAATTAGGCTATAAAAGGAAATAATATAGCATAATATATTCTATAAGTATATATGTATTCTTATTAGTATACTTGGTATATATAATAAATATACCTGTAAATTAACCTAAAATTATATAAGTATGAATAATAAGTAATAAATTCACAAAATTAAATAAGAAAAGTATTTTAAATGTCATGCTCTGAAGTGGTAGAGCAGTAATAGTCCTGCCGTACAAATCATTTTAAAATAGAAACTGGCCATACAGTAGCTATCTTAAACCTAATTTACATAAGACGTTCACGACTAATCCGCTTTAAAGTAAACAGTTCATAAATTAAGCATATTATTTACTTATGAACTTAAGAAAGATACATAATTATATTGAAATAACCTAAACATCTTTACAAGATTTAGCAACTTAATCCTAATCTACTTAAGTAATTTGTAAATTAATACTAAAAACTTTAAAGAATAATTTATACGTAAGAGTGCATCCAGTCTTCAGTTTATATCTTCACTCTCTACGATTTCGTAGTTGCTAGCTTTAAGGTAAGTGTAATCAGCTTCCTAGCTAACACTTGCAACAAAGTCTATAGGGATGTGAGTAACCACAGCTTAGTAAGTTGATATGGAGACTCAAAACCATAAAGCAAACATAAACAAGATTATCAACCAAATTATTAGATGCAATGCATGTTCAAGCATATACCATCGTGCGATGTTGCCCGGCCTGTTGTAAGATTAGAGAAATTACACCCGTTTGAATCCTGGTTGAGGAGTTTCATTAATGCAACAACTCGTGATCAAACCTAAGCTTATGTAATGGAGACATCGCTTCTCCTGCAGCTACCTTCAAACCATTGATTTTACTCTTATAGCGACTTCCTCACCTGTCACTTAGTTCGACTAAGGATGAAAAAAGAACCAATTATGCTATCCAGCGCTATTCTTTTCGAATGGGTCGATATTTGACCGGAGAGTCCTAATATTCGCTTAATAGGTTGCTATGAATGTCCGATTTAGAATTTCAAATCATATATTTAATTAGATCCAGTTTAAAGAGTTCAATCATTTCAACAATTACACAAATACAATCCAAGATAGCAATCAAAATCATATCTTCAAACTCATAAATAAGTACATGCCACAGTAAACTATCTAACAAGTATAATCATGTACAATTTTAAGCCTCAAAGTACTACAAATTAATACTCCAAAATACAACAACGTATTAATCCTAACTTACTTAAAGTCCTCGCTTGCTCAGTCAAGGTAAGACTCGCTCAATTCATTGCCAATAATCCTTATAATACCAATATTGTTTTAGTTTTTACATAATTATTATGGATTAGTTTTATCCTATAATACTTATTGTTATCTTTAGTTTAAGGTTCAATATACTAAATTATCTAGGTTTTCAAGTCTTTTACAATTATTCTTGAATTAGATTAAGTTCTAATTCAGTTTCCGTATTGATTTCTAATTTAGGTTCTAAATCGATTTTAACCATGATTGTTGTACATAATCCTAAAAATATGTTTTGAACCCAAATGTGAAATTAATCACATCAGGCTCAAGTATTTTAAATATCACTTTTGAGTCCTTAATTAGTACTTTGGTTTACTTGGTATATTCTAATACTCATTTATGTATTGAATTTACTCCTAAGATGAGAAAATTTTATATTTTTATATAATTACCCTAATTTAACTTTCTCACTAGATTTATTATATAGTTTTATTATTATTATATTATCAATTTTTATTCTAATATTTTTTATTTGTTATATTTTTTATTTCACATATTATGTATTATTACCTATTATGTACATAATAAACATATCTAATATCCTTATCACTTCAAATATTATCTCTCAACTTTAATCAACATCTTAAAATACCTAAATTCATCCCAAATCAAAATTTATACATAATTATCCTAAATTACACTATTAACTTAAAATATATCATTTTTACCTATTATATATATACTACATAATACCCTAATAATTACATTTAACACTCTAAATGCTATAAATATCACACCTCATCAAATTTCAACATCCTTAAACATATAATTATGCACCAAATAAGTAATTATCTATTTAATTACCTAATTAACCCTAAATTGCCCATTTCATGCATCATTTTAAGGCCTAAAAATTATCTAAAAATTTTGAAAATTAATTTTTGAAAAAAAGGCTTCATAGCACTATTCTCTAACTCTTAAGTAGTCTATACAAAAATTTTTGGCACAAAACTACATTTATAAGGTTATTTATTTCTAAACCAAATAATGTTCAGGTTTATGAAATTTCTTAAGAACAGTATATTTCTATAAACAAATTCATTAAAATAAGTTTTTTTCCTAAATTCACATACTAAAAAACCTTAGAATGATAAAATTCATAATTTTCTAAATATAATTAATAATTTTTGCAAAATCGATTGGAAAATTGGATTCACTTATTTCTTGGGCTTCCAGCCATCGGTGCTAGTCTAGGGTTAGTCATCCGGTCTAGATGATGAAATTGGAGTAGGGTGGTGATGGTGGTGGTTTAGTTTAGGTAGTGGTGATTTGTGGGTTTGGACTAATTGCTTTAATTGTATAAATTTTTGTAACTTTTTTTTAAAACTCTAATTTTCTCTTAAATTTTCATCCCTCTCAATTTTCTATAACTCCAAACAAACCAAATGAGCTTCTATAAAATTTAGGCTATTTATAGAGCTCTAAAGCAATTTTTATGCATTAATTAGACAAAACATTGCCTTATCTCTTCATTTTTTTCACTTTTTATTTCTTCAATTTTAATGGTTTGATTTTATTTCTTCAATTCTAGATTGCCACAAACCATTTTTGGACATTTCCATATTTTTCTAGATTTTTCTTTAATTATTCATGTATTTTTTTAAATTAATTAACATTATTTTTGTATATTTCGCGTATTTTAGGTAATTACGCGTACTTCTACCTACATGTAAATTTATATATGGTATAAATAAATACTGCTAAATACTATTTAAGTTATTTTATGATTTTTAGTGTACATATAATTTATCTCTATTGATTCATTAGTTATCGGAACTCATTTTAAGCGTTTTTTGATAAATAACAATCTTCATCAAATTTAACATTATATTAATTAATCATTTTATTACTTATTTTCTTAAATTCAAATTTATGAGATTACTTTTACTAATAATCCTAACTTCATCATAAAATTTAGGTTGAATCAGATAATTTGTTGGATCACCTTAAATTTTTGCGAATCGAACCTTGAGTAGCTAATTGCGAAATTTACATTAAAAATAAAAGATATGCTAGAAACATGTTATATATATATAGTTACTCATTACTTGTATTACATATATAATGTATATATATACGTATATTAATACAATAATTAAATATACTTAAATTATTCAAATTTATTAAAATTACACTAAAATTAAATCAGAACTTATCCAAATGGTTTGGAATTACTATAATCTATGTGGCATATTAACAACAGCTATAATGGATGACTTAAAAGTGAATCATCAATAATTTGCCATTTCTTACTTTTCGTTTTTCAAGAAAAATATTGAAATAAATTACTTAATAATTAAGAAAATTTATAACCAACTCTAATTAATATAAATACAACTCCCCTACATTCGATACATGTTTAGGAACCTAAACTATAGAAAGAAAAAAATCAGAAAAAATTGAAGGAAAATAAAAAGAAAATCAAAATAAAAATAGGGTAAAGACCAAGCTACGATAGTTCCCCAACCAAATAATAATCTGCTATGATACCCTTTCAGCATCATAGAGCACCATTAGTGCCCTTGCCGACCGAGATACCCTCACCGGCCAATGGTGACTAGAGCACCGATGAATAGATTAATCAATTTTCTATTCTATTTTTCTTATAATTTCTAAAAATATTAAATCAAGTTAGGAAATTATAAAAATATATATATATATATCTAGGTTATTTTAAATATATGTTCACGTTGTAATTTTATTTTTGTAAAATTATGATTATTTTATGTACATGCTTAAAAAAGTTATTATTCATCCAAATTTTAACTTTCAAAATAAATATATTAAATGATGTAGTTTCTATCTCAAAATTTTTTTGTAGAATACACAAGATATACATTTGATTACTATGTAGCTTGATTTTTAATTTATGTACTTTTAATATTTATTGTATTTTTTAACCTAAAAATAGCTAAAATTAGTGTAAAATTATGAAATAACTAGATTTTTATAAAATTAATTAATCAAATGAATGTCCACTGACTTTTGGTAATTCATAATAATATTAAGATATATCGAAAATAATTTTGTATAAAAAGGATAATGTTTAGTTAATTAAATGTAATTTAGGGGTAAAAATATGATTATAAGTATATAAGCTGTAAATCAATAACATGAAACCATGTAATGAACGAATTCTTCATATTTTTAGGAATCTATAAAAATTTTTGAAGAATTATTTGGTAACCTCAACTATTTATTGTGAATTTTAGTAGTAAAATGGCCTAATTTACTAACTAGGATACGTTTTTAGTAATAATACACTACAATGTAATAAATGTTGATACAAAACTTATACATGTGCATACTGGCTAGGTTTGGTAAAAGTGAAATTTTAACTTATTTAGTGATAGTTTTACAACCGGGTTATGATATATGCATATTAAGGTTAAATAATATCTATATTATTAAGTTATATTAGCAAATTATATAAAATATAGTTCAATTACATAAGAATGAGTATAATATGATAACACTTATTGCAAGCACATATATGTATATTAGAAACTTGAAATATCCTTTAGAAGTGATCTTCCAAAATAGAGCTATAGTGCGTATCGTTAGGTTCGTACTAGCCCAATGATATTACTTTTACTAAATCGAACAATCCTTAATAATATAGCCTATATATCTATACTATTACGAGAATTACGTACTATGATAACTTGATCGTAATTGAAACGCAATTTAACTGATTAAAAATGCATTTCAATGCGATTGGAATGAAATATTATACGTAATAGTATAATGACATATATTATCAATACTTAATAAGTTAACTTAACTTATATAATAAAATCATATTTCATTATATAAGGAAGATAATAATATATATATTTATATATATAATCTCAAAAGGAAATAAAAGAGTAAATAGAACCTTAACGTTTTCATAACTCTTACGAAAAATATTATCTAGGTTTTGTATATAAATAGAGTCTCTCAGTGAACAAAGTATTGATGATACGAGTTTGCCCTAGTGAGCGTTAAGATAGGTAAGAGAGATCAATGCTTCATAGTATTTTGAGGTATTATTTTAAAATACTTATTGACTTTGGTATGTATTTGTTTGTAATTGTAATTAGCTGTTCGTGCATATACAACGCTTGTGGTTGAGTTTCGATTTGCTATAATGGGAGCTAACCTCCATGTTATGATTGTTTTGTGAATATTATTATGCTTGAATTGTTGAGCTTAGTTGATCATTGTAAAAAAATGAACTAATTCAAACTTGACTGAATGCTTAACCTGATATGCATTGCAATTCATTAGAGGTAACGATTAGGATTCTTAGGCCAAATACGGACTCTCTTCAATAAGGATAGCTGAAATGGTTAATTCCCACACTGAGCCGAACCAAGTGACAGAAGAGAGGATTACAGTAAGGTCGGGGACTGTGGCTCGAAGGTGGTCATAGTAGGAGGATATTCTCTGTAAGCCCTACAACCAGTCACTCAAGGATTCAATCGGCCGAAAGATCCGATCGAACTTAAATTATAAGTAAAGCTAGAAATATTAATAAAAATGAACCCATAGGTTCGAATTTAAGAAAATAAGCAATAAAATAAAAGAATATAAAAAATCCAAATTTTAAGTATATTACTCGTTATTTATCGAAAATGCGGAAAATGCATTCTGATAATTAACGAATCGCTAGAAATAAATTATATGTATACTAAAAATCATAGAATGACCTAAATAATATTTAGGAATATTTATCTATACTATATATGAATTTACATGTAGGTAGAAATACACGTGATTACTTAAAATATGCGAAATGTGCTAAAATAATACTAAATAATTAAAAAAATTCATAATTAATTAAGAAAAAATAATAAAAATCAGGAAAAATGAGAAAAGATCCAAAAATGAGGTGTGGTAATCTGGAATTGAAGAAGAAAAATCAACCAATTAAAACGTAACAAATAGAAAGTTGGAAAAAAAAAAGAGATAAGGCAATTGTCTTGTCTAATTAATGCACAATAATTTCTCCAAAGCTCTATAAATAGCAAGAAAATTTGAGAAGCTCATTTGGTTAGTTTGGAGAGTGAGAAAAATAGGGAGAGGCAAAATGGAGAGAAAAATTAGGGTTAGGAAAAAAATAAGAAAAATCTGTGTAGATAGCGCTTGTAAGGAGAACCTAGACCGAACGAGCAGTTAGGAGTGGACGACCACCACTACACGGTGGTGACAGCGCCCAGGTAGGCCAACACACCCATGGCCACCAACGGTGGCCAGAGCCACTCAAATCGGTGAGTTTGATTTCAGGCCTAATTTTGTGTAATTTTGTAAAAATAGCAAATATTCTTAGAAAATTATGAAATTTTGTTATTCTGAAATATTTTTATATGTAGTTTTTAGAAAAAATATTATTTTGATGAAAATATGTCCCGTAATATATAGTCTTTAAGAAATCATGCAAAACCGAGCATGTTTTAGTTTAGAATTAAATAACCTTAAGAATGTAGTTTTGAGCTCAAATTTTTTTTTTTAGAATGGTTAAGTAATATAGAACAGTGCTATGAAGTTATTTTTTTAGAATTAATTTTCAAATTTTTTAAGTTAATTTTTAGCCCTAAAATAATGGAAAAATTGGGTAATTTTGGGTTAATTAAGTGATTAGGACACTAATTACTGATTTAGATAGTAATTAGATATTTAGGGATGTTAATCTCTGATGTGGAAACCTAATCTTAGTCTTTGGAGTGTTAAGCATAAGTAATGAAGGCGTTATGTGCTAATCATAGAAAATTAGGAATATTATAAAAAATTAGGTTTGATTAGATAATATAATAATAGAAATAAGAATATTATAAATCTGAAATAAAATTTAATTTTAAGTAATTGTATAAAAAATTGTAAGATTTTTTCACATCAAGAATAAATTTGGTACCCCAATTAGGTTTAGCATGTACTGAACAGTCTAGAATGCTAAATTAAGACCTAATAAGATATTAGAATACTCGAGCTTAATGTGATTAATTTCACATTAGGAATTGAGCATATTTAAGATTCCAGAATCAAAACTAGAACCTAATTTAGACATCGATGCGAAAACCGAACCCGAATCTAACCCCAAACTTAGAATAATTGTAAAAAACTTGAGACCTAGATAATTAGGTATATTAAAACCTAAACAAAACATAACAATAAGCGTTATAGGATAAAATGAACCTATAATAGTTATATGAAAAACTAAAACCACGTTTGTGTTATAGGGATGATCGGCAATGGCTTAAGCAAATCAGACCTTGAGTGAGTAAGCGAGGAGTCGAGGTAAGTTGGGATTAATACGTTGCTGTATTTTGGAGGCTTAAGATTATGCTTGGTTGTGCTTGTTAGATCTTGGTTGTGTGCATGTGCTTGATTATGAGTGATGCTATGATTCTGTTTATTGTCCTGGCTTATATTGTATGATTTGTATGAAATGATTGATCATCCTAAACTGGACCTAATCAAATATACAACTTGCAATCATAATCGGACCTATATGGCAACCCATTAGAGGAAACCTAGGATTCTCCGGCCAAATACCGACCCTTTCGAAAGGGATAGCGTAGGATTGCAATGGGTCCCTTTTTCATCCTTAGTCGAATTAAGTGACAGGTGAGGAGGTTGTGGCGAGGGTGAAGACAATGGTTCGAAGGGAGTCGCGGAGGAGCGAGGTCTCCATTACACAAGCTTGGGTTTGGTCGTGAGCTGTTGCATTAATGGCAACTTCTCAACCCGGATTAGAGCGGGCACAATTTCTCTAATCTCACGACAGGCTGAACAACGTCATGCAATGGCATTTTCTTGAACATGCATTGCACTTAATAAGTTAGTTGATAACCTTGTTATGTTTATGATATAGTTTTAAGTCCTCCATCCTAACTTACTAAGCTGTGGTTACTCACATCTCTATAGACGTCGTGCAGGTGCTGGTTAAGAAGCGAAAAACAACTACTTTGAAGCTAGCAACTGCTGGATCCTGGGGAGTAAGGAAAAACATTTGAAGAATAGACATATATTTTTAAGGTTTAAGTTTTTAGTTTAGAATTTTTCATTTTTGAATAATATAATAACTAGGAAATATATTACGGGAAAATATTGTAAACGATAATTGTAATAACTGAATTATAGTGTATATATATATTTCCTCACTTTCTTAGGTAAATGATTTATTAAATTACAAACTGTTTACTTCAAAGTAGGTTAGTCGTGAACGCCTTGTGTAGATTAAGTGTAGGATAGCGGTTGTAAGGCTAACTTCTATCTTAGAATGGATTACATGGCGGCGCTGTTACGACTTTGCCGCTTCAGGGCATGACATTCTCCATTACACAAGCTCTGATTTCGTTTCAATTCACAAGTACACAATGTCAATCTCCTTAACTTGGATTAGAGCAAGCGCAATTTCTCTAATCTCACAACGGACTGGATAACGTCGTACAATAGCATTTACTTGTATATGTATTACATTTAACCAACTTGGTTAAAAACTCTACTTGTGATGTGTTGAACACGCATTTCTATCTCCGCCCCACTTATTGAGCAAGTTGTCACTCATTCCGTTATAATTTGTTTTGCAGTTTCCAAATGGATTAGAAGCATCTACCTAAAATTAAAGCACTAGTAAATTGGGATGGAGAGTGGGATGTAATAAGAAATGCTTGGTTCTTGTCCTTAATATTGACTTTTTTAACTTTTCAGAAAAACTACACAAGATTCCTTAAGGGGCTTGGTAGTTTTCAGTATTCTAGTATGTATATGAAATGAAAGGTACTTGTGGGATTTATTACCGCTCTTTGTTAAGTCAAACTATAAGTTTATTTCAAAAGATTACTCTATAGGTTTGTAAAGAATAGGTATTGAATTGTATACTTTAAAAGAGTAGAGTCCAGTAAACATGGCGTAAACTAGGTATAAGATAATAGCTGTAAGGACAGTTTTTATCTTAGGATGACTCATTCAGTAGGACTATTAAGACTCTACCTTTTCGGGGTGTGATATCATGCCTAAGGTCAGGTTAGTATTTTGGGATGTGTGTGAAAGTAGAGAGAAGAGTGGATATATATATATATATATATAGTAACTCTTAAGTAGAATTTCAATGATACTTTGTATCATGATATTCAATAGTTAAGTTTAGTAACTTTCTTTATTATTATAGATTATTTACCAGTACTTTGAGACTTAAAGTACTGTATTATTATATGATGATGTTATTTTATAAAATCTTATATCAATATGTATATATTGTGATATTACCTTTGCCTATATAACTTTTGGGTAATTGGTTATAGTAGTAGTTTTATATGTCGTATAGAAGGTCATTGATTTGAAAGGGAACCAATCTACAGTATATGGTAACCTGCCACGACCAAGCTACCCCTCGGGTCATGATAGATAAAATGAGAAATTGAACTTATAAATCTCAATTGATGTGGTTTTTAAATGAAACTTCTATACCTCTTATTGAAAGTATTTGGAGATTAGGAGGGTAATGATGCTTTGAAAGCTATAATAAAAGTGTAATTGGTATATTAAACCACAAGAAGAAGGATATCTTGAAGATACTTGCTAATGTAGAAAAGGCATTAACAAACCAGCGCTTAAACTTCTTGATAAATATATATAAAAAAAAAAACGCTAAGAGACAAATTGATGGAGATCTTAAATGAAGAAGAGTGTTTATGGAGAACAAAATCACAAGCTAAATGGATCATAGACGATGAGAGGAATGCTAAGTACTATTACTTGTTAGTAATTATAAGAAGAGTAAGAAATGAAATTAGGATGATATGGGAAACTAGATTTATATTCAAGAAGGCATTACAATCTTATAAACAAGTACTTATAAGACTCTTTAAAACAAAGAGAAGTGTTACTGGCTTAAAAAATCCAAATGTTTCATTATGCCTTATCCATAGAATATAGGAATACACTAGTAAAGCCCCTATTGTTGAAGGAGATTTACAATGACCTAAGATTAATGAAGTTATGTGAAGCCTCGTGAAAAGATGGCCTTTACACCTTCAATCTTCTAAAAATATTGGCATTCGATTGGACCATCAATTAGAAAGCTCGTTGAATCAGTTTTTCAAAAGAAGAGATCCCTAACCAAATAATTATGCTCAACTAGTTTTAAACACTAAACAAAAATAAGGCAAACCATATCAAACAATCTGTAATTATTAGCCTATGTTCAACTTTGCATAAAATTGTGGCTAAAATCTTCATTTACATGTTGAGACCTTTCTTATACTTAATTTTCCACTTAGCTCATGCAAGCTTTATTCTTGGAAGAAAAGTAACCAATAATATAATCTTATTAAGTAAGATCCTACATGTTTGCATTTGGAAAAGAGGAAAAGGTAGATTGATGATTAGCAAGATCTACCTAGATTTGACCTATGATCTAACTAAATAGGATTACATCCATTGCACTTTCGTAAGCCTAAGCTTCCTAAGTTAGTGGGTATAATTATTTGATAACCGTTTATCTCCATTTTCCATGGAAATCTTAGTAAACGTCACCCCCTTCAATCTTTCCATTATAGTCAAGGAATAAGATGAGAAGATTGTTATATCATTATTTATCCATCATTACAGTGGAAGTACTAATTCAACTCATTAAAAAAGAAGCAAAAGATGGAAGTGGGAACTATCAAAGTTAGAGGCAATTTTCTAAAAATTTTTCACATCATTTTTATCGATGATATTGTGAGTCCTACAAGTCAATAATTTAGACGTAACACTTAGAAACTTAAGACATTTAAGGAATCGGTTCGCATAGGTTTGGATCTAATTATAGCTACGCAAAAGTTGGTTCAAGTGACCTTATAAATTTAATTTTTAAAACAGAAGACTAAAATATTACTATAGATTAAAATGATAAAACTAATCTATTTGTTAGTAAAATTTTTGAAGATTTCAAAGAATGATCCAAAAATAAAAGAAAAGCTTAAAAATAAGTTAAATAAATAAGAAGTGTAATAAATAAAATGACAAATAATAAATATATATTTTATATAATAAAATAAAATAACAATAACAAAACATATTAGATTAATAGGGCTGTCAAAGTTGTAGTACAAGCTCTTACTTGTAAAGAAAACTAACCTAAGTAACTAAATATAATAAAATAAAATGGAAAACCTCCTTAAAAAGTTAAAGAACCTGGTTTATTATGAAAATAAGGGGCATTAGCTGCTAATTTTGAGAAGAAAACCATTAACAACCAATGAGATAAGGAACATGCATGCCACTTGTCCCGCATAGTCTGGAAGCTACAAGCTATAAATAACTCTCCCCTTAGTCATCTTAGACTCTTTAAATACTCTAGAAGGTGAGCAAAATTTGTGAGATTTATTTTGGATTTTTAGTAAATTTTAGAAAATTAAGAAAATTAGGTGATAATTTGCTAGATTGGGGTTCACCAAACTAATTATGAATAGCCACCACCACTTAAATCCCCTAGTAGTGCCCTCTTTAGTCGACAAACAAACTCCAGCCACTAGTGTAAGACCCACAATTAAGTATTCAAGGTTCGGTTTGTAAAATTTAGAGTAATTGAGCAAATCGATCAATCCAACCTAAATTTCCTGATGAAAATAAATTTTATGATAAAAATAGAAATATTAGTAAAAATGATCTTGAGAGTTTGAACTTAGGAAAATAAAGAATAAAATATTTAATTAATATAATATTGAATTATATGTAAAACTCTTGTTATTCGTCGAAAACGCGTAAAACGAGTTTTGATAACTAACGAATTGATAAAAATAAATTATATGCATACTAAAAATCATTAAATAATATTTAGAAATATTTAATTGTACCATATATGAATTTATATATAGGTGAAAATACGTAAAATTACTTAAAATAAGCGAAATATGCTAAAATAATGTTAATTAATTAAATAAAATGTATAAATAATTAGAAAAAATATAGAAACATGAGGACTTGTCCAGAAAAGTGGCATGACAATTAAAGAAGGAAATTGACTAATAATAATTAGCTAAACAAAAAGCAAATTTGGAAGAGAATAATGCCCATGTCAAATTAATTTAATGCATAAAAAATCTCTTAAAGCTCTATAAATACAAAAAAAAAAAATTAGAATCTCATTTAATCAGTTTGAGGAGTAGGAAAATTAGAGAAAATTGAAAATTTTAAGGTTAGGGTTTAATTGAAAAAATTACAAAAAAATCTATGTAATTAAAGCTTTAGAAGAAAACCATTACCCAACAACAACTTGAGAGTACACAGCCACTACCACCACAAGTGGTGGTGCTTAGACCTGCTGACATACCTAAGGCCATCAGCGGTGGCTAGAGCCACTAAATCTGGCGAGTCTAATCTTCTTTTTGATTTTTTACATTTTGTTAAAAATACTAAAAATATTTAGAAAATTATGAAATTTGGTACTTTGGAATATTTTTTATGTATTTTTTATAAAAAAATATTATTTTGATAAAAATATGTCCTGTGATATATGATGCTTAAGAAATCATGTAAAACTAAGCATGTTTCGGATTAAAAATAAATAGGCTTAAGAAAGTAATTTTGGACTCAAAATTTTTGTGTAGACTACTTTGGTGATATAGAACGGTGCTATGAAGGCTTTTTTTAAAAAATGAATTTTTAAAATTTTAGATAATTTTTAGGCCTTAAAATGATTTATAAAATGGGTAATTTTAGGATAATTAGGAAATTAAATAGATAATTACTGATTTAATGCATAATTATATGTTTTAGGATGTTAAATCTGATGGAGTATGCTATTTGTAGCATTTAGAGCATTAGATGTTATTATTAGAGTATTATGTAATAAATCTATAATAGGTAAAAATAATAAATTTTAAGTTAATTTTATAATTTAGGGTAATTAGGTGTGAAATCTGATTTGGGATGAATTTAGATATTTTGATAAGTTAGTTGATGTTAGGAGATGATATTTGAAGTGATAGAAATATTAGATGTGTATATTACGGACATATTAGGTGATAATGTGTAATATGTAGGTATAAGAAATTAATAAGCAAGAAAATATTATATTAAAATTGATATTGTAATAATAATCGGAATATATAATAAATTTGGTAGGAAACTTAAATTAGGATAATTATATGAAAAATGTTAGATTTTCTCATAATGAGAGTAAATTCGGTAGTTAAATTATGATTTGGGTGTACTGCATGGATTAGAACATTTGTTAGATATAAAAAATGATATTTAAGATATCCGAAAATAATGTGATTAATTTCAAATTATGGGTTGAAATGAGTTTCTAAAGTTCGCATATAAAACCGTACTCAGAAACTGAACTAAAACCTAATTTAGAAATTAATGTAAAAATCTAACCAGAACTTAGCTTAAATCAAGAGTAATTGTAAAAGACTTAAAAACCTAGACAATTAGGTATATTAAACCCGAAACAAAAGATAACAATAAATGTTATAGGATAAAACCAACTTATAGTAGTTATGTTGAAAACTAAAATAATATTTGTGTTATAGGGATTTTTTACAATAGTTAGTACGTGACGTACTTCGAGTGAGCAAACGAGGAATCCAAGTAAGTTGGGATTAATATATTGTTGTATTTTGGAGTACTAATTTATAGTACTCAAAGGCTTAAAATTGTACTTGATTGTGTTTGTTAAATAGTTGATTGTACATATGTGTATGTTTTTGAGTTAATGACGTAATTAGATTTACTGCTTTGGCTTGTATTATATGATTTGTATGAAATAATTTATCACCATAAACTAGACCTAATCAAATATATAACTTGTAAATACAAATCGGACCTACATAATAACCCATTAAGGGAAACTTAGGATTTTTTGGCCAAATATCGATCCCTTCGAAAAAAATAATGCTGGATAGCATAATTGGTCCATTTTTCATCCTTAGTCGAACTAAGTGATAGGTCACGAGGTTACAGAAAGAGTGAAGTTAATGGTTTAAAGGTAATTATGGGAGGAGCGATGTCTCCATTGTACAAGCCTGGGTTTGGTCATAAACCGTTGTATTAATGGAAACTCTTCAACTCGGATTATAGCGGAAGTAATTTCTCTAATCTTACGACGAACCGAACAATATCATGAGATGATATTTACTTGTATATGCATAGCATTTAACTAATTTAGTTGATAACCGTGTTTGTGTTTGCTGTATGGTTTTAAGTCTCCACCCCAATTTACTGAATTGCGGTTGCTCACATCCCTATAGATGTTATTACAGGTGCCAGTGAGGAAGTGACCTATAATTACCCTAAAGTTAACTACTGCTGGATCTTGAGGGAGTGGAGATATAAACTAAAGATCCAATACACTCTCAAGTTTAGAATTATGTTTTAAACTTTTAGTATTAATTTACGAATTACTTAAGTAAATTATGTTAGGTTGTTAAATTTTGTAAATATACTTCGATTATTTTAATGTAAATGTGTATTTTTCTTAAGTTTATAAGTAAATAATATATTTAATTTATGAACTGTTTACTTTAAAGTGGGTTAGTCGTGGACGTCTTATATGGATCAAGTCTAAGATAGTGGCTATAAAGCCAGCTTTTATCCTAGAATAATTTGTATGGCGATACTGTTATGAATCTACTACTTTGGGGCATAACAATTGGTGATTGGAGTTTTTAAATTTTATAAAAATTATTAATTTTTAAAAATTCATAAAAGATATTAATTTTTGTCTAAAAATTCTGGAAAAATTTATTCTAGCATTATTTTGAATGTACTTTCATGTACAATTGTTATTTTTGTAAAGTTCAACCATCTTATATATTGCTCTTAAGAAATAGGACATTCGAAACCAAATTTTTCTTTGATTTTTAGAAACCCGAACGTTGTATTTTCTTTACCAAAAATTTTTTGTGAACACCCTATATCATGTATAAAATTGTTATGTAAAAAAATTCACAAAAGCCTAATGTTTTATTTGGGTTAAATTTTCTTTTATGAATAACTAATAAGCTAAAATTTATAAGAAATTCACTATTTTTTAACATATTTTGTTTAGATATGACCCCCCAAACATTATAAATGTTAATCTTTGTTAAGTTAGTAAGTTAGCCATTTCTTGTTAAAAATCCAAATAATCGGTAGTAAATATAGTGTATATGCTACTGTACATACTTATTTTTTTGTCATAAAACTATGTTTTTGGGGCTAAATTTATGAAATTTAAGTGTTTATGTTGACTAGATAAGAAAACCACCTCATTTATTAAAGTTTGGGATCATATGAGTTTGTGTAGAAAGTTTTTTGAACTTTGTAAGTTGTTAGGAGTGAAGTCCTAATTTCATTAAACTTAATTGAAGTACAATGAAGTGTGAATTATGGAGCTTTTGGTGATTTGGAGTAAATTTGATAGTTGTAGAAGGTCTTATAAAAACTTTCTTGATAAGCTAACCTTAGGCTATCATGGTAGAAACTTCAGTAGAAGGTTCATCAAAATATAACTAAACCTTAAATTATTATAGAAAGTCATGTAGAAGATCACCTAGGCATAAAGTGTAAATAGAGATTCTATTGTAGAAGGTATCAAGACCCTAAGATTCTCTCATATAAGGTTAAATAAAAGGTACTAAGACCTTAAGATACTCTTGTAAAAGGTTAAGTAGAAGGTTTCTCCAATCTATAAGAAGAAATAAAAACTTAATTCTCCTAACAAACGTCTAATTAATATGAAAAGAATGTCAAGACTAATGGAAAGTATAATGTTTTAAGCCTTAAAAAATGTTAAAATACTTCTATGAATAAATCCAAGAATAAAGTTGTGGGTTTTATGAAAAAAAAAAATCATTAAAATATTGATATGGCATGATTGTCTTATACGCTCTAAAGCGGTATATGTTCAGAAGTATACGGCATGTAGCGCATGGTGAGTACTCGATAAGAATATCGACTATAAATGTTTATACACTTGCACGTTATATAATTTGTTGACACTGGCGTAGATGGACTTGGATAAAATATTTTTGGTATTAAACCCTTACAAAAATTATTATGCATTGAATATGAATAATTAATATTAGTTTGAATCTTTTTTATAACTTAACTCATATATTTTTGGCAACTTTTTACTTTTAACCATAAACACTAAATAGAAAATACCTATCAATATATGGAAGTTATCATGCATCTAGTGATTGATTATATTAGATGAATAAATATATGACAAGCAATTTGTATTTATTTTTTATAATAGTTATATTTGTATATTCATATTGATTTAAAATTAAATAATAAATAATAAAAGAACGATGGAATACAAACGAGATCTACATTTTTTTTTTAAAGTGGAGGATAGTTTGTTATAACTATAACCTAAAGGCTATAATGCTCCACGTCATTTAACAAATTTGACCATCATTTTTTTATCCATGACTGCAAATAAATGTAATTGGTCAGTTTATCAGAGGACGTGGGGATTAACTTTGACCGTTTTTTTTAATGCATTACCGAAAATAAATGTAATTACTTCACGATGAAGACTTGCCACAAATAAAATAAATGTTTTGCTTTGCCTCTCATCCGTCTCCTTGTCTATTTTCGATCGACGAGAATGAAAAAACATAACAGATCAACCCATAAATTTATTATTGGCGAGGTTTAAAGAAACTCTTTTGCAAAATTATTGGAAATACACCTGGTGATGGCTAGAGTCACTGGTATTACTTTAGGTGAATTCTCAAAGATCCGTTAGTCACTTGTAATAGTGGGCCTACAAAAAGATCCCTCATAGCGTAGCTAATGAGTGTCTTTAGACATTCAAGTTAGTAGGTAGAGTAATTTAGGTTCAAGAGAGTTTGAGAGATGGTACCACAAGAGAGTTATGAAAAGATTCAAAAAAAACCCCTTACACGGTGCTTCTCTTCCTATTTATAGGTTGAGGAGACTGACCTGCTCGGACACGTAAGGTGAGAGGATTGGCTAAGGCGAAACCCAAGAAAGTAGCGCCATCAATATGAGAAAAGATTCTATCTCTTCTATTGTTTAGTCGAAACTTACGGTATGAGCTTATCTCATCTATGGAGGTAATTGTTTGTAGGTTGTGTGTTAAGGGATCATTCAACATTTAATGAAAAGAGAGGAAGCAAGGAGTATGGTGGCAAGCTTGCCCTTCACATGGTAGTGAGCCTTTCTAAGGTTGTCCGAAGCTGGAGGCGCACTCTCCCTAAGTAGTTGGATGGTGAGGCATTGGTCCTTCAAGTGAGAATTTTGTAACAACCTTAAAGAGGGCTTAATAGGATTGCTTAGAATTCTTGTATTATATGTGTATCCATAATACATAAATTGCTTTATAAGTTAGAGATTACAAGACTCTAATTAATTAATCACTAGAGTTTTCGATATTTAAATTTGTTAACCTAGCAAAAAATATAAGTAACTGTACATATCCAACATTTTACAGTCTATTAGAATCATAGGGAATCGGTATCTCCTATCAATTAAGAAAATGTGGTAAATTAATTATACAAATTACAAAATTACTAAATGATACTGAACACATAAACACTTCCTACATAGAGTGTTCCTATACTAGTTGTATGTTTCCCAACTAAATCTAACTTTATCGTACATATCTTAGATTTGTACTCTACACTCAAAGCTTATCTCAATACCAGCTTAAATGTACTTGTAAAACAAACTATTGAGGAGTAAGTTATACGAGTTTAGTAAGAGATTCCACCCATTATACTTTTTAAGCAAAATCGAGCAAGTTAAATTAGCAACCATATGAATATAGACAAATCATATGTAATGCAACAAACATATATATATATATATCCATTCGGAAATCGTATATAGCTTTGATTTTTGCCTCTTCGTCGCTAAGGTTAGAGATGATGATCCGTTAGACCTAAGTTCCAATTACTCTAGCTTCTAATCTACCAAAGAGCCTTACACGGCGATCAATATTGTTCTTCTTTTTTTTTTTTTTTTATGATTCAGCCTATGCTACGAGTATAGATATGAGTTATACACAAAGTTTACTCACCCCTAAGTAGTGGACTTTAAGACACGGCCTTTGGTTATGCGGTTAGCGCCTCCAGCATCTAGTAAGCTCACAGATTAGGTTAGGGCTATGTTATATGTGTGCACCGTATGAAAATTCAAATAATAATAATCACAACCCCTGCAAGACATTTCCTTTGCATAAGTGTAGTGTGATGACCAATAAGTCTTTGTTGATGTATGGTATGCATGACCATTTAATTTAATTAATTGAATATAATTAAGTCTAATTTATTTAAGTGGCCATACATTTATTGTAGACAAGCATCATATAAAAAAGATACTATTAATTTATCACTCGATTTGGTTCATATATCTAATGATGTTTTGGCAATTAAGGTAGGTAATAATTAATCATATGCACGATTCCCAATTCCCATGCAACCAGTTAACAGTAATTAAACAATTAAGTATAACTAATCTATAAGCATAATTAAGTATAACAATGATCGAAATACTCTCTCAATCAAACCTGTTATGAGTCGTTGATATCAAGCAAGTGCACCTATTAGTTTTAATATAGCGGATGTGAATCCAAGTCGATCCCTCAGAGACTTCGAGTACTAAATCAACCTTAGCTTTATTATCTAACCGGAAAATTATGAAAATTTGAATTAATTAAAAATGTTAAAATTAACAATCTAACTTAATTATAAAACTTGATTAAGTAATTGAAAAAGCAATAAAATTAAGAACGACTTCAAGAATGTAATAATGTATTTATGAATTATTTCCCCTAGAGTTAATCATGTGATCGCTTAAAATATATTCAATTCGATTTCTATTATTCTTGACCGGAGGGATTCACAACTAAAGTTAATACCTTTATCAAGCATATTAACCATAATTCTAAATTATTTACTGAAATTTCTTCACTTAGTAATGTAATTCGGAATTGCATTAATGTATAATGAATTCCCATACAAATAATTAACTTTCGGAAGAAACGTGTATCTTATCTCTAAGTATATATGTAATTCTCTCCAATTATGTAAAGATCTAATTATACATGCAATTTTTTAATCAACATGCATGATATCATATATTGATATTCTAGAAATATCATATATTGATTAATAATTAAACGACATAATTGAATCAAGCAAAGATAGAAACTTTATTGAAATTTCTAAATCAATCCAAGAATCACATGAAACCCTAAGTTCCATAATCCTAAATACTCGAATTCTAAGCTATCATAATGAATCTAAAAACGAGTTCCATAAAAAACGTAAAATAAAACATGGAAAACTCTTTTAATTGATGAAAAATCTCTCTAATCTTGAAGTTGATGTTGTTTTCGCCTCTTTCTTGATGTTCTCCTTAAGTCTCTTTCTCTTGTCTTGTGTCTCTTCGTTTCTCTAATGTCTCTCCTTCTTTTAAACCCTAAGATATCCTTTTATATGTGTATTACAAGGATTCTGTTTTCGTCACCAGACACGGCCTGGGACATGGCCGTGTCCCCAGGTCATGTAACTTTTTGCACTAAGGCAAAATTTTCTGCACAACTTCAAAACTTTAAAACTTCTTCATTTGAACTCCAATTTGAGTGAAACTTGATTCCTTTTCATCGTTTTCGATCCTAGAACGCGTTCAAACCTAGAAATCAAAATTTTACTCAATTAAGTATCAATTTCTTTAAAGAAAAAAAATGTGAGGGAAATACTATAAAATCACCATATGAAATATGTTTAAAATCAGAGTTATCAGTCGTAATAATCAACAAGTAGCCTGTCCTCCTATTTGGTGTCTCTCAACAAATAATAATAAAAGAAACCTAATGAGTATTTAGATGTAGTGCTAAACTACCTAGTTATTTACCTATCTATCTTGTGATTTTCGTTTTCGCTTAGGTTTTGAATTGTATATAACTTTTCCATTTTACTTTTTATTTTTACATTCTCATGGTCGATCCTTATCGAGTCAGGATGTACTTCTTCGGTGATATGCTTTAATTACAGCTTTAATGTTATTTCACATTGCTTGATTGATTTATTGTGGCCAATATGAAATATTATTTTATCATATGAGTAATAGTATATAACTTAGTAAATATTATATAAGATCAAATTTTCTCACTTTTTGTAAATTTTGAATTGGTATATTGTTATACTATAATTTAATTGTAATATTTACATATAGTAGGATAAATAATAGTATGACAATACTGAAGAAGGAAGAGCTAATATCTTGGAACCTTAAGAGTAGCAGTAAATCCACGTGAGTGAGATTGATACTTAATAGCATGTTGGAGTATTACGTCATAAATACTTAGAGGCTATAGTATATGATGTTTGTACTTGTAGAATAGTTGTTTGTATATGTACAATGTATGTAATTGGAATCTGTTGTGCTGATCTGGTAGCTCTGCTACTTATGTTGGTTGCCTTGCAATATTTTGTCTCGTATCTAAATGTTTGAAAATGTTTGATCATCTTATAAATGGACTAACCTGAACTTAGATAAATCTTAGCTTAACATATATTGTAACGTACTAGAGGAATGATTAAGATTATCTAACCAAATATCGACTATTTGACGAGATAATGGAAATTAACCTTCCTCTACCTTCAAAGCCTAACTAAGTGATAGAAGAGGAGGTTATGGGCATTGGTTTGAAGAGATCTCGACAGGAGCAAGTTTCATTGCATAAGTTTGGGTTTGATTGAGATTTACTCAAGGGTAAGTCTCTATTGTGTTAAAACTGTTCAACCTAAGTTAGAGCGGGCATCAATTTCTTTAGCTTCACAACGAAAGCAAACAATGTTGTACGAATGGCATATGTTTGATTGCATTGCATATACTGAACTAACTGATAACCTACTTACTGTTATGTCATGTACACTTCTGTCTCCATCCCATTTTACTGAGCGGTTATTTGCTCATACGACCATAGATTGTTTTGTAGGTATCCCATAGATATGCAGCGCTATTTATATTCTCAATTTAGTTGTGTTTTTAGGGCTACGAGTGTGAAGGAATGAAGATGTATTTGGATTTTTTAAAGTCTTTTGTGTATTCTTTTTTTCTTTTAGGCTAACTCCATTGGACCACTCAGACATCCCAAAGAGATTGCTAACTTAAGTTGTAATTATCTATTTTGGACTACTTATATACATATGAAGTAAGTAACTTTTTGTAAATAATTGACTATGCTGCTTTTGATGTAATACTACTTGTGTAAATATTTTCTATATAAATGACTTAACAACTTACACTAAAATTTACCGATTATGTTTAAATTTTGATGAGATGGACTCTTCTAAATCGTTTGATCGTGTATACCTTACGTAAACCTGTCTACAATAGTAACTTAGCAATTAGCCTCTAGCCTTTGTCTTATATTAGTTTACATGGCGTAACTTTATCACTCTAAAGTCCTAAGGTATGATAGATATTACATCATTTATATGTATTTAGTTCCTTTATCTTTCAAAACGTATTTTTAGACCCATAAATCTTTAAGAAAATGTGTATTTTGACTACTTTTGAGGTTCTAAATACATATTTTTTAAAGTTATGAGAGTTTAATCATATAATTACAAAGATAACAGAACCAAGTGAATATGAGTAAATATAAGAGAATGTGTTTGCAATTACTCTTTTATTTATTTATTTATAAGCATAGGAAGGAAATGTAATGACTAAAATAAAAAAAATCGTGAATAAATAACTAAATAAATGAAGTAAAATCTGGCGTTTATTATGAGATACTTAATGTTCGAGTAATTAAAGATTAGAAATTGATGTTGCATATTTCATACCTTTCAATCTAACCTAAAGTAGTATGGCTTTATGATATGATATTGGTTTCTCGATTGGATAGAATAAATATACTCTTTCTTAATCTTTATAAAATATATAGTTCGAAAAATATTAAAATTGAAGAAGTGAGCAAAATAAAAAGTAGTTAGATTTTGATTCTTTTTTTAAATTGACTAATATATATTAAATTATTATTTTTATTCATTGATCTTTTTTATAAACTTTTTGGTTGTTATCTTTGTAAAATTTTACAAAAATATGTGAAACTACTCATTTTTGCCATCATGTTTGCTTGATGTGTAATTAATTCCTTTATTTTTGAAATCGTACATATAGACCCCAAATCTTTTAAAAATGTATCTTTAACTACTTTTAGAGGTCTAAATGTACATATTTTAAACATTTAGATATCGTTTGATTGCGTAAAATTTATGAGACTAAACTTGACAAAATATTTTGTCTAATATTCGATTTATAGTTTGAGTTTGGTTATTAGACAAAAAAGGGTGCGAAGGACTGGACAAATACTTAAAATTTGTTTTATTTAAAAAATGATACAAAAGTTAACTTAATTAAATAAAAACACAAGTATTGGAGATATAAATGTAATGATATAAATATTAGATAATATTTAAAATTTATGCTTCTAAAATAATATAAAATATTATTAAATAAATATTAAATAACTGGGGGTATAAATGTAAAAAAAAATATCGAGTTAAATACTTGTGTATACCAAATAAGGGATATCATAAATTTTTTTGTCCAATACTATACAAACCAGTCATGTTATAGTTAATAAATATTTTATTATTCTGTATTTCCTATACTTGTACTGTCCTATTCTTTTTGTTCTATCTAGTGTTAACAATCAAATGCTATCTCATAGATTTAAGTGCATGATTTTATTGATAAGAAATTAAGTATACGTATGAAATAAATATAAGGGGACATATTGGTAATTTACCCTTATATTCAAATGCAAGACACCATTTTTAGGTTTTAGGTTTTTAAACAATTTATTTTTCTTATACTTCTAAAAACTAACCCTTATGTTTAGTTTATTGAACTAAAAAAAAAAAAAAAACAACTTATCCTAAAGTAAAAGGTCTCCCATATTTCAAACTTTCTTAACGGCCCATTTACATGAGGGAAATGACTATTTCATTCCTGTTTATTCCCTATCACGCTGTTTAGTTGATTTTATGTCTCCAAATCGTGATTCTGTAGAAATCTTTATTACTTAATTTTAAATAATAAGAAGTAACATAGATTCTTGGATTCAACTTATGAATCCTTATTCTTTGCAATATATATTATTTTTCCCCAAAGTATCCTTATCCCAATGTTTGAAGGCAACTACCAACATTGAGCAACACTGAGCACCACTGATTATCTAGCACCACTAACTACTAACCTTCATCATATAATGGCAGCACCACCGACACTCGCCACTATTAGATCAGCTATTATGTACCATCTATAGTTAGATTATGCAGGCTACCATCACTACAACACCGCCATCAACCATTAATAAACTACCACCACCAACACCTGCAAACAACACTCTACGACAACCACTAACAATAACTATGCCATAACATACCACTGCTAACTACTTGATAACACAGTTACCATCTTGCTCATAATACACGACTATGTTGACAAACATTACTCATAACCAATTACCGTTTCGAGTTACCCAATGACAACTACATGATTAATGCCTTTGCCTAGATCTAAGATCCATAACTCTTCTTATGATTGGGTTTAATTTTTCTTTAAGTACCTAGATTTGTATGCTTTGAGATTCATAGGTTTTTCTTACTATTATTTTTTTGGCATATTTATAAGCTTTAAGCACTTAGATTTGTATGCTTTGAGCATCCAGATGTGTATTTTTTTCTTTTCTTTGGTAGGTTTGAGATGTGCCCGATAAATAGTTACTATAATCTCATAACTTATATATGTAAATTTGTTCTTGATTTTTTCTATATTGTTAATCTTTTATTTTTATATGTATATCAACAGTTACTATAATTTCATAATGCAATTTTGTTTTTCATTATTTCTATATTGTTAATCCTTTTTTTTTCCTATGTATTGATATTTTAAATTTTGACATATCATATCTTGAATGTATGCTTGTTAGTAAATGATCTATTTTTTATCTTGTCAAATCTGATTTAATTCTTTATTTTATTATTTATTTATAATTTTTTAAATTTAAATCATTAAATTTATTATTTATTTAATAATTTAGATTTAGGGAAATATAAATTACGGATAAAATCGACAATGTGATTGGTTTTATAGGATAAAAAAAAGAAAAAAAAAGAAAGGAGCCGTAAAATAATGCCGGAAGGAAGGAATGATAAAAATAGAAGAAAACTAGGTTAAAAGCTGGAGCAATCCAGACCACGCTGGAGCAATCCAGACCACAATAACCGAATAATTACGTTGAAAGGACAAAAGAGGAAAACGCAAGAAACAGCACATCAAAAGATTCTCCTAGAGTTTGAGGGGAAGCACAAATCTGGCATTTATAAATTCCTAAATAATATCAGTTAATCAAACCCCTTCCCTCCTTCTTCAATCAATCAATTGGTTCCACTTTTAATGATCCAAGTAATCGAACCTGAACTCTCTCTCTCTCTCTCTCTCTCTCTCTCTCTCTCTCTCTCCTTCTTACCTCGGTGTTCGACGACCAGGTATTCCTCTCTCTTTCTCTTACTTCTGGAGCTTCGATTTGTGACTAGGGTTTCTATATGTATCATATAAGCATGTGTACATGGAGCTTTGTAGTATTCCACGAAACAAAAGTTGATAGAATTCCGACAACTTTATCTGCGAAAGAATAAAGAACAGGAACACTCTTAGTTTGTGTATTTGTTCTAAATGCGATATTTTCTCTCGTCGGTTGATGTGCCGTGGCTGGTGGAACTGTTGAAGTGAAGTGTGTAAATTGCTAAGTAGAGTATAATGTTTTTTTTTAATCGGTTCCAATTTTCTTTTGGAATTGGCTTCAATGTTGTATGACTTTGTTTCTTTTTCTCACTCTGATTACTTGAGGACTAACAAAGAAATGTGGTTCCTTTTCCGGTGTAATACTATTATGTTAATTCTCTCGGTTTTACAACTTTAAACTGTTCGTGGTATTCCGTATTGACAGTGAACTGGCTGATTTTTCTTTTTCCTGGTAGAAACAGAACCGCAAGGTTTGTTTTGTGCCTACGACTTTATGTTTGTTTCTGTAAGATAAAATCTCTACAGAAGAGCTATGCAAAAAGAGAATAGTTCTGGTGGTCCACAAACGCCTAGGATTCGGCACCGTAAACGTTCAAATGAGGTTGGTACTTTTTTTTTGGATGAATCAAAAGGAACATTTTGCTGGTTTGTTGGTTTATTTCTATTTGTTTTCGTTTTGGGATGATAGGTTATCCAAGAGACAAGCAAGGCAAATGGAGGTCATTTACTTGTTAATGATCGGAATAAGTATCGGTCAATGCTGATACGTGCATACTCATCAGTATGGATGATTGGTGGCTTTGCTTTAGTCATTTACTTGGGTCATCTGTGCATTACGGCCATGGTTGTGGTGATTCAAATCTTTATGGCGAAGGAGCTGTTCAATTTGCTTAGGAGAGCCCATGAAGATAGAAGCCTTCCAGGCTTTAGGATGTTGAACTGGTAAGCTTTTAGCTATTTTCTTTGAGTACAATTCATCTTGTCTCCATTTCCAACTTTTTCTCACTACAATATTCAGATATATTGTTATTAAATTTCAGATCCTATTGAGGATTTGTGAACCATTAAAATGAGCAAGATCTTTAATTGAAACTTGGGGACTTTCCTATTAAGCTAGTTAAGGAAACATATATAAGTTCCACTAGTTTCTCTTTCAGCTAATGTCCATATCAGCAAAATTGAAGAAATGTAATGGATAGTGGTTCTAGAGTTAGGAGAAAAACTTGGGAGGGATATCTAAAGTTGAAAAACTGTCAATCATATGTAATTTCACTAGTTAAAATCATCATGTATAACATTTTAACAGTGTGGGCAATTATGTAAACTAAGAAGGAACGACCGCTTAACATCAGGTTTTGGAGGGTGGGCTGGGGGTTCCATTATTATATTATAGTTAGTAAGGAACTGATCAAAATCAAATTGGTTGCATAAAAGTATTGTGAGGATATGCTACTGTTATTTCGGTTTGAGCATACATGCATTTTGCCAACTGTGTGATAACTAAATGGTAAATTATCTAAATAATTGCTGAGTTGCGCTCAATACCTTTGAATTAGTCTAAGAGTTCAAATTTATTATACTTGGAATCTTAATACAATGTAATCATGGTAAGTAACCTTCTTGTTGTTGTTGTTTTTTCTTTTTTTTTGGGGGGTGGATAAATTTGAATTATTTTAATCTTTGAATTGTATAACTTAAATCACCGGAGTTTTCTTTGGTTGGGTAATGTTAAATTTTCCTGTCAATTAAGGTTTTTTGTTTGGTAAGATGCATCAAAAAACTTTTCCTCCATCAATGGAGAAGATATGAGCAAATAAAAGTATTAAATGATCCAAAAGAAGTGTCAGTTGTCACAAGTGCTACATGATACTGCCATTGAAAGTACCAAGACCATTATCCATCTTCAAAGAACTCCGCCAACCCATATTTAACATATATCATTTGTTTTGCTTTTTCTAGAGTAAAGAAAAGGAATGATTCTGAGAAATAGAAGAAAAGTCCATATTTGGAACCAGGATAATCAAAAGTTTCGAGTACCAAAAATGCTATCTAACCATTATCCATCTTTGAAGAACTCATGTCCAACACGGCACCACCAGCTGCAATACCAGAACCACCTGACCAAAATTCTATGGTCCTTTTCCAGCTGGAAAGAACCTTGGGAATCATAAATTTTATACATTCCTTTAGTTGCCTTTTCTAGAGGAAATCAACAGAATGAAATACTGTCAAATAGAATAGGTTTTCTTATAAAGTTTTCAGGTGATGAATATGGCAGTTCAAGTTTCACTCCTATGGCATACTGATGTCACATTTTGGGTGTAGTAAAATATTTTCTTTTTTATAATTGGTTATAGTAAAATTGTGTGTTTCTGATTTGATACTTGAAGATTATTTTATGGAGATGTTACTTGACATAGGTAAATGGTGCATTGGTCAATTATTTTTTGGGGGTGAATTGCACTGGTCATTTCCTTACTGGAATCCGTGTTAGTCATTTCCAGCTTAACAATTTCATTGCCATTACTCCCGATCCTCTATATTAACAACCCGAGTTTCTCTTAGGATGTGCATTGAGATTGATAGGTGGATCATTTTTATCCACTTTTGCTCTGTGGATTCAGGTGAAAAATTGAGTTGAATATCTATAAGCTTTGTGTTGTGCCTTTTGAGATTGATATGAGAAACAGCACATCCTCTTAATGAACAAAAAATACTACGCTTTCTAACAAGGGATAAATGACATGAATCAAAACTCAATTAAGTTGTAAGTTAGATTAATATAAGATTGAAAGTATTTGACTGAGGAATGTAAGTTAACATAAAACATCCTAAAACCATATTCTTGTCACAAAGATGTCTTAAAGTTGTCATCTGGAGTGGAAGGGGTAGACGGAGTGTAATCTCCCTTGATTTTGGTCAGGATCCTGTTCTCATAAAGATTTTCCCTATTTAACATCTAAGTGGATGATCAACTAGCAATTTTAACGACCATGCTCTTGGAAAAGGCATTTGGTTATGAGAAAGTATTATTAAGATATGAAGAGGTTATATATATGTTGATTATTCTTATAATTATGTTCTAAATGAATTATCTTTCAACCTTTTTTCATTGAAGTACTAACAATGTAAAATAACTTTTAGGTTAGGGAATATATCGAACATTCTTATGATTATGCTCGAAATGAAGTGCCTTTGATGCTTTTTTCCCTTTGAAATCGTAATAAATTATTTAAAAAACCTTGGTTAGGAATGTAATTTAGACTTATAGCTATTGAAGCTATCTTTTAAGGATGATGTCCTTACGTTGTCATCCAGAGTGAGTAGATTGCTTGTCATGTTTCCTGGAATTTTTCTTTTGATACATCCTGTAAGATATAAATGGAAATTTTATTTGACCATGCTCATGGAAACGGCATTTGATTATTGTTTTCTTTTGATAGCTGCACTGATCCATTTCTTGTATGTATATTTCGCAGGCACTTTTTCTTCACTGCAATGTTATTTGTCTATGGACGGATTCTTAGCCCACGACTTGTGAATACTGTTACGCCTGACAAAATTTTGTATCAGCTTGTCAGCAGTCTGATCAAATATCATATGGTTATTTGTTATTTCCTCTACATTGCAGGTTGGTAGTGCATGTTATGGTATGTTCTGCTAGTGCATATTAGTTGATGGTTATTTGTCTATGTAGTGTGCTTATATTTTGGCTTATATGGTATTATATTGGCCTTTATGAATTGGGTGCCTTTTTTATGTTCTTGAATTTGGTCAAAAGATTACCTGTGTTTTTATTTTTTTGTGAAATATATCTGTTGATAGACTGCTGATTTTATCAATGTTCATCACTGCTCAGGTTTTATATGGTTCATTCTCACGCTAAAGAAGAAGATGTACAAGTATCAGTTTGGGCAGTATGCATGGACCCACATGATTCTGATCGTGGTGTTTGCGCAATCATCCTTCACCGTGGCCAGTATTTTTGAAGGAATTTTCTGGTATGTAATTCTCAAGTTTGCTTGAATATACTATTCATAAATCACTCTTTTGAAGTCAGCAATTTTTATCTTGATAGTCAGTGTTCCATTCCACTTCTTTACTGGATTAATATAAGATGATTTCAGTATTACATATTCATAAAATATAAGAAGATTGCCGTACTGCATATTCTTAGTATTCAATGCGTTTTTCCAAGTTTGTTGCCTTGCTCGTTTCATGAATGAGTTAAACTTTTTCATATATTTGATGCCTTAGGTTTAAGTGAGGATTGAGGGGTGTCTCTTCACTAGCAAATTCAAGCTTTTTACTTAATTTCTCTTCCTCTACTGTTAGTAGTCTGTTCGCCACCTTCAAGTGCTCATTGTGGTGCTTCCACTCCAGATTTTATACGTTTCTATATGATGAACAAAACTTGTCTTTAGTAAATTCTGGCTGCAATCCATCAAGTGATTATAATATCGTCTCTTTCTGTCAGTTTTCCTTGTCACGCAATAAAAATTGTCTAAACATGGTCAATCTTTGTAGGTTTCTGCTTCCAGCAACACTCATAGTCATCAATGACATTGCAGCATATTTCTTTGGCTTCTTTTTTGGAAGAACCCCATTGATCAAGCTATCTCCAAAGAAAACCTGGGAGGGCTTCATTGGAGCATCTTTTACCACTATCATCTCTGCTTTTGTGGTAAGAGAAAATGAACACATTAAAGATGAAATTGACTTTTTTCTGATAATTATCTTTTTCTAAACTTTTTTTTATAAATAATATTATCGTATTCTATTACTATGACTTGTCTTAATAAAACATTGGTATGTAATTTTCATCCATGTTAGAACTTCGTTTGCTAGGGTTGGCCTACCATTTTATAGATTCACATGGAATTGTTTTTATTTAATTTTTTTTTATCAGTAAGTAAAAATTTTCAATAAAGAAAAGAGGTATTAAATAGTGAGTGCATCAACTTGGTGAAATGTGGCCAAAACACAATAATGGTGCATAAAATGATGCCCTAATTACAAGGAAACTGAATGATAAACAACAATAAATCCATTAATATTGCGGGGTGTTTACATAAAAAGGAATCCATCTGACAAGGTTGGATTCTGTAATTGGATTTCTTTCCAGTTTTGTGTCATTTAGCTCTTTCTGGTTGGAGTAGACTACTGTGAGTTTTGCATTTTTAAATCTTTCGAAAAATTATTGTTTTCCTTGCTAATGTAATACTGGATGGATCATCTTCTATAAATCATTTGATTAGAATAAATGGACCTTTTCACATAGTTCTTTCTATTATAGGTCTTGATCTCTACATTATTTGGCTTTTTATATTCCTTTTTTGGGTATTCCCTTTGAATATTTAAAATTTTTCTGTCATACTTGTATTTGGACGAATTTTTGTCTGTATACCTCTTTAACACAGTATTACTGTTATTGCTTTACATGAATTTTTCAGAATAATTCTTCCTGGTAATGTGCCCGATCAATGCTACATCTGCATATTCTTGTGCAAAACTACTGTATATCCTCTTGCCTGCAGTAAAGTCCTCTACCATTCCTGACATGAACATGTTTATATCCATAGAAATAACAAGTAGCAATAGCATGTTGCATGTGCTTATTTCATGTGTGTTGCGTACATGTGTATTGATGTGTTTGTGTCCTTGTGAGGGTATGTTTATGTGGCAGTGTGTGTTAGAGTGGCGGTGACATGGTGTGAAGAGAGTGGGAAGTTATTTTGATTTTTGTGTGTATGAAATATCCAAAAAAAGAGGAGATCTGGACAAGCAGTTGAGTAACTGCTTTCTAAGTATTTTAACTGAACTGTATTGACAGTAATGCAAAAGAAACACAAGTCTGAATTTTTTCACAATATATACGTACATATATATATATATATATATATATAGATTAAGAGATCCTTGGGTTCTTTCTAGAATGAGCCCAAATTTGTAATAATTCAAAATATGTAAATACAGTTGGAAAACTAGCAAGGTTGTGGTTGAATTTGATTTTTTTTTTGGAAGGATTGAAAACATGGAGCTATCCTGTAACACACAAGTATCAGAGTTAGCTAAGCCTTTCTTCCTTGTCATTTTTGTTTGTGCAAGCAAAAATCAGTCCATTCAGCAACTAGCATTAGAGATTGCTTGGAAGATTGTGGTCAGCATAAACATTTACATTGTGAGTGCTGAATTTTTGCAGCTTGCCAATATGATGGGTCGTTTTCAGTGGCTGACATGTCCACGGAAGGTAATATGTTGAGAAAGCTGCTTTATCTGAAGAAGCACAATGTTTCTAGAGAAGCTTACATTGGCAATACTTTCACAAAAAATTTGTGCAGGATTTATCCGCTGGTTGGCTTGAATGTGATCCTGGTCCTTTGTTCAAGCCAGAGTATTACAGCTTACCAGGAGTTCCTGCATGGGTAAGTATGCTAGTACCTTTATCTGAAGTTGACAACTTTCAATTTTGCAAAATTTCGAATGTTTCTGTTGTTGGACCTAGGTTGTTAGCCCGTGGTGTTTCTTTGTTTTGTGGGGATTTTCATACCTTTGGTTGCATTTTTTTTTGAGGCTTGCCCCTTTTGTTGTGTTGGTAATTGTTATGACCCTTAAGTGAAAGAACAGAAAATAAAATGGAATTTCACTAGAATTGATGATTGAAAGCAAATACAAGCCCTAATCTCTCAAATGAAAGCCATGAGACTAGCTTACAAAAACAAACTAATTGATTTTTGCAAATTCTCTCCACTCTTTACAGCTCTCCTATTTTTAGAAATACACCAATAGGCTAACTAAAAGAAGCTTCTAGGCCCACTACACATACACACACTAAGAATTTTGTTGCGTCCCTATCCTGACAGCTACAATACCGTACACTACTCTACACACTTGCACTAATACACACATGTAGATATCACTACTCTTATTTGTATTAAATAAAAAAAAAAAGAGAGTGAAATTACCCAAAAAAATAAAGAGATGTAAAAGTACTAGCTAAACACTTAGATTGTCATTTATCATCTTCTTCTTCTCCACACCGCCACCGCCTCCTGTCCCTCCTCTTCCTCTATCTCTTTCTTCACTTATATATATATTATTTTATTATTATTATTATTTTTTTTTGGTTTTTATGGTTTGGGTGGGGGTTGCTGAAATGTCAAGTTTCAACTTGTTTTGAGAACTTGACTAGCAAACCTAGCTGCTGTATCTGTCTACTCATCAGGAATCGAATGTCCTTTCTTTCTTTATTTACCTATGCCCTGTTCAGTTTTGTAGGCTCCCCCAATTTCGGCTAGCACCCGAAGTATTGTTATTTTTTTTCTCCAAGAGTCTTAACAAACGACTCCGTTGCCCTCCTTAAATGGATCTCTTGGTTCTAGGAAGTAGTCTTTCTGATTTTCTACTCAATCTTTGCTTCATTAGGATCAGAAGAATTATGAGAGCAGATCCAAAAACATATGATTTATCTGGAAGGAGTGTTTGCCCAAATTCAAGATTAGATTATTTTGAAGCAGTTAATTTGTTTTGAGTTAGGGATTGACTAAACAATGCATTCTTCATGGGATTCCTCAGATTTGTTACCTGACTCCATTGAAATTTTTAGGAAGGATCATGTTATCAGTACGGCCTTGTTTGGTTAGTTTGTCTGGTTATGCTATAGCTTTGTTTGGTTACTTTGATTGAACAGGATTTGGTTGAATCCATTTTGTTATCCCTTTCAATGAAAATTTGGTAATAATAATGCCAGGGCAGGATACAAAAATGTGTTACTGAACCTCCAGGTCCTTGTCATTTCAGTAATTAGTGAGAAAGTGGGTTCATAAAAAACAAAACTATTTGGTTTCTGTTTTCAATGATAGCCTGTGCCTGTGATTCCTTATTTTTGCAGTGGCAAAAGAAGTGTCTTTCCAATCTGTTGGTAAATTGTGATTGTGTGTAACTTGTATGTTGTGTTCAAAGTTGAGGCACTCGTGTCATATATATTTCAGAGGTTGATATTTCTAGATCACATTGCATTTAGGAGTTAAGAACCTATCTTGTTATTTCTAAAGATGAAAGCTGTTACACATCTTTTTTAGGATTACAGAGTAGCAATGTTGTCATGTCATGTCATGCTTATGGAACAAAAGAGAATGGGATAACCAATTTTTCTGAAGAGTGTGTATCCTTCCAAACCTGAAGAGTGAATTGCTGTAATTGCATTTAAGAGGGTTATTTAATCAAAGAGGAAAGCTATTACATGATCTTCTTGAGCATCATAAAATGGGCATTGTTGTCATGTTTACATAAGAGTAAGAATATCGGAGGTTGCCTGTCGTTTATAAGTATATGACCAGCTTTTCTCAAGAAAGTGTATCTTCCTAAACCTGAAGAATGAATTGGTGTTATTGTGGCATGTGCCAGAAGTGTGCTGATGTTAGCTCTTTCTTCTATGTTTCTTCTTTCCCTTTCTTTTCATCTTCTTATCTAGCCAACAATTGGATGAATGAGCTCATATTTGTCAATGATGCTGGAGGAGTTACAGTATTGTCACAAGATACTGTACTTAATAACAGTTCTATTTTTTTATTATCACGTTGCACACGGTATGCCTTCCGGTAAATCTGTTTTTTTGGTAATTCATAGTTCACATAGTTGCTTAGCAGTCTATGTGAAGAACGGAAGACTCTCATAACTCATTTGATCATGCTATTTTTCTGAGCCATGCTCTTGAAAATTTTGGTGGTTGCAGTTTCCTTGGAAAGAAATCTCTATTATGCCTGTTCAGTGGCATGCTTTATGCCTTGGATTGTTTGCATCGATAATAGCACCATTTGGAGGTTTCTTTGCAAGTGGTTTTAAGAGGGCCTTTAAGATTAAGGTAAATTTTTTTTTTCTTTCTTTCTTTCCAGAGGTTGTATATCAATATGATTGTTGAATTATGTGCCTCAAGCTTTGACCCTTTCACCCATCTTTCTGCTGCAGGATTTTGGTGATAGCATTCCTGGACATGGTGGTATAACAGATAGGATGGATTGCCAGGTACTTTGTTTTATATCTTTGAGGTGTTTGGCTTTTGGAAGATTATGTGTAGCTCTATCTAAAGGTGCTTTGTTTGGCTGTTTTCATAGTTTGTTCTCTTCCGTCTCTTGCTAAAGAATATAGCTGTCAGAAATGAATGAGATTTGTAACTTTGTTTTAATTTTAGCTTGAAGGAATTTTATCTAAAAGTCATTTGGTTCTTACATATAGAGGATGGTTCTAGTTTCAGGAACATTCATACTGAAATCTTGTTCTAATATTGCTTTTAAATTATGGGAACTTCTTTCATTCTTTCGGAGACCTATGGGTTTGAGGGCTCATTTGATAAAACCTCTAATCTCATAAATAACAAAAAGAAAAATAAGTGATGATAATTCTTATAGAAGCCTCTACCAACAAATGCATCTATAACATCACTCTCCTCTTTAAATAAAGAAAATAAGTAACTCAAGCCCAAATTTATGAAGATACTCATAAGAGAACCTCATTTATCAAGGCTTCGAATGTAGAGGGCATGTTGTAAGGCTGAATGCCTAACAGCTCAAGATGACCATTATGTGTTGAAAATAATGTCTTTGCTACATCACTAGGGTTCATCTTCATCTGGTGGTATCCATAGTGAAAGTCCAATTTTATGAACACTTAAGCCCCATGCAATTCATCTATGAACTCATCTACAATTGGAATCGGATCAATTGTCTTTGATGTGAGGTATTGATATTTCACTTGGCTGCCAAGTATTCTCTTGCTTTCTTACCAATAGAATGGCAAAAGAGAATGGATTTTACTTGATCAAATGATTCTGTACAGTAAAATTGCCTTGCAGTAGCGCTCAATCTTATCTTTGTTGAAATAAGGATATTGGTAGGGTCATACTATTATAGAGGCTTGATATATTTAGTATTATATGGCATGATTGTGCAACCCATTTGACTCCTAAACAACTCTTTGAAATTGAACCAGAATGTTTTCTAATAACATCGGAGTTTAGAGATGCTGTCTCCCCTTGCATAGTAAACATCCTATTGTGAAACTGAACCCCTCGCCATACAACTTTTCTCCCCAGTCATGTCATAGCGAGGAAAGTGAAATTGCATGTAATGAAGCCCAATGTGCTCAAACATTTAGCTCCCAACACCACATCAAGGATAACCAATGGTATAATATATTTAATTTTAATGAGTTGGAGCCAACCTATGCAACCATTCCTTCATACTCCCATACAAAGGACCTTCTCTGCATCAACTACTAAGACTTTTGTTCCTATTTGGATTGCAAGATGCAGATCAAGTAATTTAGTTGCACTTTTATTAAGAAATATTATGAGTATGACTTGAATCCACTAACATATGTACTGGATTAGTCATTGTTTTAGCTTTTAGTTGTATAGTTGTAGAATTGCATACCCTAGTGATGGCATGCAACACAATGACATCTCCAGCTCTCCTGCATCTGCATCATCCATCACATTCTTGCACCACTTTCCTCTTTTGCACAATCCCTTTGCATGCTACTCTGCCATCTCTGCATGGTTCAACTTCACAAGGGGGTTAGGCTACTGTTAGTGGAATGTGGTTCTCTTGCTGCTATTTGTGGCATTTCAAGGTTTATTAATCCTAAATTCTTCCCTCCAAATTTGCAACAAAAGGTCGCTCAGCCACCATGAACTTGTTTTTATAAGACTGCACTAAACTCATCACTCTCACCAAATTGGTGGGTTTTGAATTTTGACATCCACCTTGTTCTACCTGGTTGTGAAAATATTGGTTTGCTGATTCGATTGTAATAAGGTTGTCAGCACTAACAAGGATTGAAATTGTTCTTGACATTTCTTTGTTGACCCTGTCCAATCTATTTAATCAATTCCCTTAATAAACAGTTATGAAAGGGTAGTTCAAATCAAAGGTGATAATAGTTATTGAAGGTTTCCTAAGTCATCCTAGTTCATCTTGCTCTATTTGGTAGAACTAGTACGTTGCCTGATGAAAGGGCATCAAAGCCACTCTGATCAACCTTCGTAGTTCCTTGGGCATGGAAAAAGTGCTCATGCATGATTCACTAATCTAGTGAGTTCTTAGTTTCATTTTAAAATGGAAAATATAATTTAGGTATCGCTTGGTTTCCATATTTTTATATTACAGCATTGGATAAATTCTTTAGTCCATTGTTTGGTTTGCAATTAGCCAAAGTTACTGGACAAAAAGGTCTTGAGGTATTAGATTAAGCTGAAAAATTTGTATCATATATTTGATTGTATAAAAAATCTATTTTGCAGTGTAGTATAAATATATTTTTGAAATTCCAAAAATGACCCTACTTCAAGTTTCCAAATTACGATATTAAACTTTAGAGTTTTATAATGTGAATAAATATATATATTTTTTTAATTTTTAAAATTTTTTTAAGTTACAAATATCTATGTTCAGTGCTTCACATACCAAACATGATATATGAAGATTGTACCGTTTTGTTCTTTTTGTACTGTGATGTTCAATGCTCCTTGTGTTATCCAAGCGTTACCTTAGTGTTGCTTAGGCTGATAGGTTTTTCAAATATATATACCGGCCTATCATGTATGTGCATTATCTCGGGTGGTAGGAAGCATAGCTTTTTTACAAGCACTGCACTCGTTGAAGGTTGGAGGCCCACCTTGATATTCCCTCTTGTTGCTTCATGATCGCCACGACTGTTCCAGTAAAAAACATCCCTATGAGCACACCCTAGTCACATGAGCTGACTCTTTGACTGGACACTTCTTCCCCATGCTGCTCAACCAGCTCCTCCACCTGTGCCACTCGTCACTTATACCTCTGGTTGCACTATCCAACTCGTGCAAAACCATGCTCAACTTCTCTCTTAATAGTGGGCCCCACCATTATAGTTCTCCAACATGCTAGTTGTCATTCTAGCATTGCACCATGATATGCTGTTTATGTCAAGGAGACCCAACTTACCACTGTTGTTGCACAGCTCCTCGTTCTGTTTCCGTCTCCTGAACTCTAGCAGTTAGGGTTTGTCTATTCTTGTCTACCCATTTCCCTTTTAGATTCTTGTAAGTCGCTCCTACGCCATTGGGGTTAGTGGATGGGCTTAATCATCATTGTACTAATGTTAACAAAGGATTTTCATTCTACAAATACCATTTATGTACAATAACATGTGTCATATTTTGGCTCTTTTCTAAAGCATGTATACTTAAATGAAAAAAGGAAAAAAAAAATGGAGTAAATAAATACATAGATTTTTGGAAGGAAAAATAGGAAATGCTTCTATCCTTGTAGTTTATTTTTCCCCTTTATCTCATTTTTTTGTAACCATCAAGTAGGAGGAATAACATAAGTTACATTAGAGGATTGAATTTAAGGAATTAAGGATTTGAAACTTTAGACAAAATCTATAATTGATACAAGAAAAAAAAAAATTAAATTTTCTAATTATTTATGGAAGAATTATTCCCCAGAGATTTTTAAGACATAACTTTGAAGAGCTTGTAGTACAATTTAGAAATAAGATATTATTAAGAATGTTAACCAAAATAATTAGAAACATAAACTTTAAGGAAATTAGGGTTTTACTTGTGAATCATTCCAATTAAGCTTCAATTAATAAATCGGGGAATTGTGGGGGATGAACTTAATTAGAGATTCATTGGATGGTGACCTTTATTATCATGGAGTGATCCATTGAACAAGGCAGCATCTTAGGGTTGGTTATTCATTTCTTTCCTCGAGTTAACATTCGGTTCTCTTCCTCTATTTTTTTGTTATTGTTTAATTATTGTGAACTATTCTATGCCATTATTGACCTGAGGCCCTATTTCACTCCTTTTGTAACCTTTCTCTTATTTATTTAGTGACCACATTAATTTGGTTACAAATTTTACCGACAAAAGTCTATAACACTCTAATTTCCTAATAGTTTCTTTCTCTAATCATGCCTTGAAAGTGAAATTAATTTAGAATCTAGTATCTTTACAGAGGAATTACGTTCGAGAAGCAAAAACAATTCAGCTAATGTCATTTCGTCTCCTTTTAATGTAGATGGTGATGGCAGTGTTTGCATTTATCTATCACCAGTCGTTTGTTGTGTCGCAGAGTTTATCTGTTGACACAATCTTGGAGCAGGTATGTATTGTGGATCTACACCAAAGATATAATGTATGCTTGTCATTTATGATGCCTAATAGTTTTTCATTTTTTTGGGGAATGGGTGGGCAACTTTTTCTATAGATTTTGATGTACCTTAGCTTGGAAGAACAACACTCTTTACTCATGAAGCTCCGGCAGATTGTCCAATCAAGAATGGTGGGCGGACAGTCTTAGATTGATCGGAGGGAGGACATCAATTTGTTGCAATATGGAAGTAGTTTTTTCTTGGTCACCTTCCTGTACGCAATGTAAGCATGTTTGCAACTGCACATGTCAGTTTGGTGTAAAAGCAAGTTAATGTCTGTAAAACATGTTGCTTTCTTTTTCAATCTTAGGTTAGGTATGTCAAGAAAAAGATGGATTTCATTCTATACACACGTTCTGTATAGTAAATGCATGCTGTTTGGACTAATTCAGCAAAACTTTGCTAACCATTTTAAAAGCAGTATCGATATCTTTCTTCGGCTATGAAGAGATTGGCATATGTTTTGTGAATGATTATTTATTTTAATCCATGGTATGAAATGGCTATTACCAAGTGATATTTTTATTTTTTTTTGAAGATTTAATTATGTTCTATGTCATACATTGTATGGGGATTGTCGAGGCAGGGCAGTTGCTTATTTTTCATCGCATGGCTCTTAATAAAGGAAGAAATTCTTTTTCTTTTTTTTTTTTTTTAGCTCTTCTCTATCTTGACATCTTGGTATTCTTGCTATGATAGAGTTTGAAGCAAGCCTAAGGCAAGCTTTAGATACCTATCTTATTTTATTATTTATTTTATTGTAAGTTAAAATTCTCATTAAAGGTTGAAGGTTTCTTAGATCCATTTAGATATAACACTTAATTTGCACAACAACGATATTATATAAATAATAGTAAGAATGTAGATTTTTGTATAAACAGAATATATTGAAAGCTTTGGATGAATCATGCAGGCAAATTTTTGCGATAAGTCATTACACCAATAACCATAAAAGTTTGTTCTAATTATCTCTGTAAAGACAGTCAATTAAAATTTAAACTAATTTGAAATGAATTTTGCATATTGAAGACATGATGCTGGCTATGTTGATCTTTGTTCCTAATGCAATTAGTAACGTATAACCTTTATATCTTGCAGATAGAAATTTTTAGTCTGTTTGCTTAACTTCTTATTTCATGCTGCAATTGGTCAATTTATGCATACGGTCTTTATCTTTCCCTTTCATGAGATGTTGATTGAAACCCAAGCTGTAGGTTAAGCGCTATGAATTCTAACCTTTCAAAATGTGCAAATTAATGTGCTCTTTTACTCTCTGTGTTTGCATATATATATTAGGGCGAACGAGTAACTTTGTTGGGACATGTCCCTTACGTAATTGGATAACTCTCAATGGGTTCTGAAGCTTATTTGTCATTTTTTTAAAACTTGCTTTTAAATTTGGGTCTTGGGATCAAATATTTTTATATGCTGTATTCATTCTTATGGGGTGGGTATAAGATAATTTAGAACCTATATTCGTAGGCATATATAACTTCTAGATATCTTGTACTGATTTTATAAAAGTACTTATTAATAATAATATTAAGTGTAGGAAAATTATATATTTTTGATTTATTACATATTCAGGTTATAGTTGTATTTGCCTCTTTGAAAAAGAAAGATTGTCTTCGAGTCGAAATTATTTAATACATTATTGATTTTGTTGTATTATTATTATTTTTATTATATGTACTTGTATTAGTAAAATACTACAATAGATTTGGTTCTATTATTTATTCTAAGCAAATAAACCTATAACTTATAATAAATGACAATTTTGTTAGAGCATTCTATAACTTGTTTTGGGGTTATATTATCAAGAACATGACATGTGGCTTCATGAGGAATATGTGATTAAAATATGTATGATTAAGTTGTGGAAATTACTAGATTGAAATGTATATGATTAAATATATATCATATTGGTGGTCAATTTCCCTTAAAAAATATATATTTTCAAAATGTAATAAATAATTTTGTCAGTTCCTTATAGGTTTCGTATATTATAAGTTTTAGGATGATTCATTTATATTGCAAAATATTTTGGTTCCTAAATTTGTGAAACTATACTTATATAGTAGAGTGGGCGACTGTATTAATATAATAGATCGTGGGTAGGGCTATTTATTATACCTATCCTTGCTCACCTTTAATTATACATTTATTTATTTAGTTATATATTTTAATTGGGAAATGATAGTCCTTTATAAATAATGTGGATGTAATCGATGTCATTTCCACTAACCTTCTTAGCATTAGATTATTTCACCCCTTTCATATGGACAATTTCATATAACTATTTATAAGCAACATTAACAATTAGATGTGTAATTCATATAACAAAAACTTCAAGTACATGTTGAATGTTAATCATGATCCCTCAAATCTAGCAAGTTTATATAAAACTAGAAAAATCACTTCAATTGCCATGAAATTAAAGCAAAAATCCTATATATATTCATGGGATCTATAACTTAAATTTTGCAATGTGCTTTACGGTTGTTTTGGGTAATTAAAATATTCATTGAAGAAAATGGAACCAACATCAACGGTTGGGCTGTTCAAACTTCAAACACAAAGGTCTACTATTGCTACCAACAATAGGAAAATAAAAAATAAAAAATTGTCTTTAGCAACAATACTTGATAAAAACATCAAACAAGCATTAACAAAAGAGATATCAACATCTTCTTTTAATCCCCGTTTTGCAAGCACGTATGTAGCCATATCTCCTTCACGATTCACCCCGTGTAACATAACAGCATCAAACAACATAGTTATTGATGCAAACCTTATATATGACTCATAAATTAAAGAAAAAAAATAATGTAGAAACAATTTGAAAAAAAAGATTATTCAAAAAGAAAGAAGAATATATGTATAATATAGTAATACATTACAAATATATATATTGAATATACTTTAAACATGATAATTGGAGATTCTTTACAAAAGAAAGTAATCGAGAGAGAATATGAAAAAATTCATGTACCTATGTATTTTTCTTTGTTATTTTTATCCTACGTATATCACTATTATAAATAATTCTCTCTCTCTATATATATTATATATATATATATAGAAAGCTAATTATATAATCCTTTTAAACTAAATAAATGACATTAATGATTCAATTTGTAACTATTGGAGTTAAGATGGTGAACGGCTCAAAAATTTCCCTAATGTTTATTAAAAATCTTATTATCCACAAAATTAGGTTAAATTAGCCATTCATACAACAATCAACCATTTAATAAATTAACACAAACCATTTTGGCTCTTTTCTCATCTTCATATTACCCATAAAAATAGGATTATAGTGGCTCCATTAAAAAAAAGAAAGAAATTAAGAGAAGAAAAAACGAGCTTGAAGTACCATTATTTATAGTTGTCAAAATGTCTTCAACTTGACATAAGAATAATTCTGAGATCTAAAATTTAAAAGATTCTAGAAAAAAAGGGAAAAAAAATACTTCACTTTGCAAATATGGAGCAAATCAGAATGAAAAATTATCTAAACCTTCAATAGAATCCAGTCCACCCCTACATGTAATACAAGGCCCCAATTAACAAATGAAAAGAGGCTTATATATATTTGTATATATATCCCTTTTTTTTTTTTTTAATAAAACAAATGTTAATATGATTTATTTTTAATCTACCCCACCGTGTGATTTTATGTTGGTCCCTATCAATATCATTACTCTATACAATGTAAAGTAAAGTTCAGTCGTAAAAATTGGATGAACTAAAAATAAAATCAATAAATCTGCAGAAAAAGATAACATGGAGGAAAACAATCATTATAGATAATATGTAAAAGAAAAAGAACATACTTGATAATCTTGTACCACTCCTTACCTATTTTGTCCAACACACTTGAAGGGACGTTAGTTGAGCGATCCTCCGAGGAAGTGATGTCAGATTCGGGCAATCTTTGATACGAAGTTTGCAATGCGATGTAAGGTCACCCATTCTATCTGGTAAAGCCATCAACTTAGGACATTTCTCGATATGCAGCTTTTGAAGAGACTTTAGTTGAGTGATGCTCCGAGGAAGTGATGTTAGATTCGGGCAATCTTCGATACGAAGTTCGCTAAGCGATGTAAGGTCACCCATTCGATCCGGTAAAGCCATCAACTTAGGACATTTCTTGATATACAGCCCGTGAAGAGACTTTAGTTGAGTGATGCTCCGAGGAAGTGATGTTAGATTTGGGCAATTTATGATATAAAGTTCGATAAGCGATGTAAGGTCACCCATTCGATCCGGTAAAGCCATCAACTTAGGACATTCGTTGATTTGCAGCAAGTGAAGAGACTTTAGTTGAGTGATGCTCCGAGGAAGTGATGTTAGATTAGGGCAATCTTGGATATAAAGCACCCTAACCGATGTAAGGTCACCCATTCGATCGGGTAAAGCCATCAACTCAGGACATTCCACAATAAACAAACTTTGAAGAGACTTTAGTTGAGTGATGCTCTGAGGAAGTGATGTTAGATTCGAGAAATCTTGGATAGAAAGGAAGCTAAGCGATGTAAGGTCGCCTATTCGATCGAGTAAAGCCATCAACTTAGGACATCCACCAATATACAGCATTTGAAGAGACTTTAGTTGAGTGATGCTCTGCGGAAGTGATCTTAGATTCGGGCAACCTGTGATAAAAAATTCGCTAAGCGATGTAAAGTCACCCATTCGATCCGGTAAAGCCATCAACTTAGGACATTCCACGATATGCAGCTTTTGAAGACGAGGAAATAGACCGAGTGGTGGGAGGTATTGACATCCCTTACAATTGAATATGGAAACTTCAACTAGATTTGGTAGGCAGAGAGTGATGTCTTCCATCATCCATCTTGGAAATACTGTTCCGCTGTATCCATCTATAAACAACCTCCGTAAATTTGCATGTGGTTGGAGTCCTTCTAACAGTGTCTCCTGATTTTTCATTACCTCAGCTTCACTTTCTCTGATGTATCCATTCCACTGTAAAGTCAATTTATCCAAAAATTGCTTTCCTTTTAGGTTTGCACTCTTCGATTCAACTGCTGCATTTTTTATGTATCTACCCATCTCAATTGTGAGTTCCCCTCTCAAGTTGTTCAAGCCACTCAATTCATTTAGCCTGGCATGGTTCTTGGAGTTAGAGCTAGCCTCTACAACAATGAAATGAGTTAGAACGCGCAAAGAGGTACGTTCTCCTAAACCTCGTGGCATAAACTTGAGTTCCTCTGGGAGATAAAGATTCGTAAGCTTGACCAACTTCACAATATTTCTAGGCAATTCCTCAAGTTTGTCACAACCAATGAGTATCAGTGTCGTCAAATTTTGTAAACTTTTTATGGATTCGGGAAGCCTCTTTAGTCTTCGATTCTCGGACAAATCAAGATAAGATAGGAGCTTCAACTTGCAAAGGCAGCTCGGCACCACTTCCGTGTCTGTGCTACTTAGCGTCAGTGCACGTAAATACTTCCATTGACAAATAGAAGCGAAATCAATTGATGACAGTGAATAACTATTAGTATCAGTTGACAGAAACGTCCGAAGCTTCATGTTCTCAAGTTGAAGCTTTGGAAATTCATCCAATAAAACTTCATTCGATGGATAAGACAAATGGCGGATAGTATTACCTTTTCCGTTCGAACCTAGCACATGACACTCTGTTCCTGCCACTTGGCATGCTAAGTCATGCATGAGATCATGCATCTTGCAAGTTTTAACATTGCCAAGATCATCATCTTCTCTATCTTGGAAAAAGTTTCTATGCAATAGATGCATAAAAGAATCATGTGCCTCTTGCTCCAAATCCAATTCCACGGTGGAGGATGGCTGAATAAATCCTTGAGCAATCCAGAGAGAGGTCAAGGTGGACTTTTCCATTTCGTAGTCCTTTGGAAATAAAGAACAAAATGCAAAGCACTGCTTCAAGTACGAGGGAAGGTGATCATAACTTATTTTAAGAACAGCAGTTATGTCGTTTTCCCTACGTGGTACTTTTTGGAGCTCATTATCTTTGAAAGACAACCATTCAGCTTTAGAGTTTTTGGAATATAACATATTTCCAATAACTCTGAGAGCTAAGGGAACTCCATAGCACTTCTCAACTATTTCTTTTCCGATGGATTCTTTGTCAGACTCGGATATCTCCTGTCGCTTTGAAGAAGCACATGCCATGAATAAATCCAAAGATGCATCATTCGATAGGCCTTCGAGATCATGAGGCTTCATAGAACCAGAAATGTTCGCAACAATTTGGGATCGTGTCGTGATGAGTATCCAACAACATTTTGAGGTTGCGCCACTTTTCCTTATTTTCGTTCCATAAATCGTCAAGCACCAAGAGGTATCTCTTCCTATCAATTTCACCACGAAGATGGCTCTGCAGTTCTTCCATTCCAAGATCTCGCTGACGTTCATCATTCATTCCAAGATCTCGCTGACGTTCATCATTCTTGGCACTTGGAATGATTTCGCTGACGATCTTCTTTACGTCGAAATCATCAGAGATGGTAACCCACATTCTTAGCTCAAAATGCTTGCAGACATCCTCTTCATTGAACACACATTTAGCAAGTGCCGTCTTCCCTAGTCCACCTATCCCAACTATTGAAACAACAGAAATATTTTCTTCCTCATCGGAGCTTTGCAATAGCTGTTTAATTATTTCTCTCTTATCATCGTCCCTACCAATGATTTCTTTCGTTGGTATATATGAGTGCTCGTCTTCGTGTCTCCGAGCTGCAATGTTCACTTCCCTGTCCCCTGAAAGCTTAAGCAGGCCCAAGGTTAGAGCGTCTTCTCTAAGGGCATGCAACCTCCTCCTTACTTCTTCAAGCTTACGTACCATCTTGAACCTCAATTTAAGCTGGTTTGAGCTCGAAAAGAAGGTGCCGACCTCTTTGATTATTTTGTTCTGGTTCCTCAAATCTTTTAGTTGAGATTCGGTGTAGAATTCACCCAGCAAGTCCTCAGCATCATAGAGAGCATCCTTGACTCGTGCAACCCAAACTTTGAGTGATTCCTTCTGGTGACATTGCTGTTGTGCATCGAGCAACATAGCTTGTATGGTGGAAACTCTTTCCTGCAATTCCTTAAGCGCAGCTTTCACGCCGTACAGCTCTCCGATCTTTTCAAGAGCCTGTTGGTGGGACAGGAAACCAAGAACGCTCTTGGCGATGTTAAAGGCAACTGCCTCTGCCATTTTTCCTTGAAGAGCAGATATCAGGGTTTTGGAGGATGAAAATGGGAGGTAGGGGAAACTAAGGTTTGTTGGTGAAAGAGAAGAGTTCAAACAAGACAAAACAAAAGCGTTCCGAAAGCTGAACGTGGTATTAAGGAGTTGGGTCGGGTAGCTGGAACTGGAAGCATATGGGCTTGAGTTAATTAAATAATTGATAAAGTAATAGATTCTATGACCTGCACATATGCCGTCGATTTTGAATTAGATTTTTCCGATTGAACGGACAGATTCACTGTTTTGGTAACATACAGAAAATATGTTCAAGCCCTCACTCTCTCTCTCTCTCTCTCTAGATTTAACAACTTGCCATAGACTTGAGACGAAGACCGTTAGTTCACATTTGTATCCATCTTAATCAAGCATTATGCAGTGGACCCGAAGTATCTTTAACTATTTGCCGTGATGGCTCCATACATCCATGTTTTGATATTTTTGCATGTAGTAAAGTTTTTGGCCAGAACAGCTACAGCTGTCTTCCTTAATTTAAATTTGGATTCTCGAATAATATAATATAATTCTAATAACGACAAAATCACTTTCCCCAGTGGATTAGCGTTTCATGCGAGAAATAAAGTTATGTTACATATGAAAAAAAAAAAAGAAGAAGCAAACTTACTGTGGTTGAAAATAAAGTTTTGTTTATTTATTTATTTATTTATTGGGTGGGGTTAAAGTTGATAAAATGCCATATCTTAAGTATTTTAGGTGTAAGTAAGGTAAAAATTGGCCTCGTTTCAAATTATGATGTAGCCTTACAAACAACTTCTTGTCTTTGTTCGACTAATTTTTTTTCTTCTCTCTCTATTTTATTTTATTTTTTAATTTATTCAATTATTTTATTTATTGGATATGAGTAGTGGTTGAACCTAACAGCTTGACTAAGTATCCAATTACTTACTATTGGCTTCTTAGCCTCATTTCAAATTGTTAACTATAAGTGAAAAAAGAAAATTTCGAATCGTGAATTATATCAAATTGAATAAAAAATTAACTTATTTTTATTTCGTTCGATTATTGTTACCATTCGATATTGGTTTTTTAATTTATAGTTCATTATGCTGAATTAAGTGTCATTGATTTCTTTAAAAAAAAATGGACACGTGACATAGGAATAATTACTCAAAAAGCTGAATAGGACCTAAATTAATGTATTTTTCAGTTAGAACTATTTCATGTGTTATATGTGAGACCTTATAAAAATTAGCTATAAATATATAATCAGTTGATTTAGAGCCAATATATAAAATTTATGGTGACCTTTTAAGTTGACTAATCGAGTTCGAATTCTGTAACGAATCTAAAAATATTAATAGGAATGACTATGTAAGTTTAGATATAAGAAAATAAAATAATAAAATGTTATATTTATAAAATATATATATTTTATCTGTTATTTATTAAAAACGTATAAAACAGGTTTTGATAATCAATAAATTGTTAGAAATAAACTATGTGCTTACTAAAATTCATAAAATAACTTAAATAATATATAGAAGTATATATTTATATTACATACGTAAGCATAGAAAAATATACTTGAAATTATTTAAAATAACTAAAATTATACTAAAATATATCAAATAATTAAAGGAATTTGATAAAAAAAATTGAAGAATACCTCGCCGGCAGTAGAATATGGATTGGAAGTGGTGTATCATTGAAGTGATAGGGTTAGAGCATGTTATGGCCGCCTAAGTTGATTGAAGTAAATAGGAAGAAGGAGACTTGGCTAGAATTAATTATAAATTCATCCACCGTAACCACCCTTCATTATAATTTCAGGGTTCCTCTTTCATAAATCATTAGACATATTATCACTGAGGGAAAAATACAAGAAGCCTGGCAAGTGTTGAGAGGAATTTTATAGAAACTTATATAGTGCAAATAGAGCTAAGCAAGGGTTTATATGTAAAACAAGACCTAAGGATGAGCGCTCACCACCATTAAATAGCCAAGGATATGCCATGACCGAATTGACAATATTAGGGTAGCCAAAGGAGGTTGGAAGATAAGATTCCGATAAGTTCTCATAACTTGTGATTATCATAAAATTGTTAAAAATAGTAATTTTTGTTTAAAAATTATAAAAAATTGTATTTTTACATATTTTTGTACTTAGATTCCAGGAAAAAAAATAATTTTGATGAAATTAAACCTTAAAATATATCAGTCTTAACAAATCACTAAACTGAAGTCAATTTCACTTTTATTTTCAGAAACTCTATTAGTGTTGTTTAACCTCCAAATTTTTTTTTGTAAAACACTTATTATGTATATTTGATTACTAGGAAAAAATTTTCATGAAAATTATTTTTCATATTTTTTATTTAATTTTTCGGCTCTAAAATCCTAATAAAAAGCTATTTATCAAAATATAAATAATCATTTTTCAAGAAATTGATTTGAAATTTGACTTAGGTGATATTCTAGCATATCGTAATGTTGAATGATATTGAGAGATGAAATTTATAGTGTTGGTATTATTGGATTGGAATATTGAAAGTTTTGTGTTGACATTTATGATGTATGTGAAGTGCTCAAATATTGGAATGAAGTATAGTTGGGTCAAATATTGGGAATTATGTTAAAATATAGAATATGTTTGGATTAGAAGTTGATTAAGAAGCTAAATAAAAAATAGGATATATAGTCTCACACTAAGAAGTCGATTAAAAACTAAATCAAAAACTATATTCACCTAAATTGTGGTTAGCTAAACTTTATACAGTAGGTTGGAAGATGTTTCTGAAACTTATGAGTCAAGTATAATCAGATTCTAAATTAGAATCTGATTCAAATGCTAAATCAAAGATACAATCGGAAGTTGAATCAAAGATATAATCAGAAGCTAAACCTAGTTAAAATGAGAATAATCACAAGAGACTTAAGACCTAAATAATAAAGTGTAATAAAACGTTAAACTAATATAATAATCTAAATTACAGAATAAAGCCTATATATATGTATAGTAATTGTATAAATACTAAAGTAATATTTATATTATAGGGACTTACAACAAAGCAACATCACAAATCATACCTTAATGAGTAAGTAGAAGAATCTAGGTAAGTTTGGGGTCAATATGTTACTATATTTTAGATTACTATTTTATAGTATTTGGAGATTTAAGATTGTACTTGGTTGTAATTGTAAATAGTTTGAATGTACGCATGTCTGTGTGTGCTTTTCTGAACTTAATTTTGTATTATTGATTTGTTATTCGGAAATGTAATTGTTTGCATTGTAACCCACTAAGAGACGTTAAGGTTTTCTAACCAAATATCGACCTTTTCAAAGGGGATAACACTAGAGTATAATAGTTCATTCTTTGTTCTTAGTCAAATTAAGTGATAAGAGAGGAAGTCGTGATAAGGGTGAAGGTAGTGGTTTGAAGGTGGTTTCAAGAGTAGTAGTATCTCCATTGCATAAGTTTGAGTTTGGTTGTGAACTGTTGCATGCACGTTGAAATTGCTTAATCCGAATTAGAGTATACATAATTTCTCTAATCTCACGATAGATCAGATAACGTCATGTGATGACATTGTTTATGGAATTGCATTTAAATAACTGTTTAATAACTCTATTTGTGTTGGACGTATATTATTATGTCTCCATCTTGGTTTATTAAGTGGTTAGTTGCTCATATATCTGTAGATGTTTTTGTAGATGTTGACTCAAAAGTCACACTATAACTACCATGAAGTTAATGATTGTTGATAATGTGGAGCGAGGATATAAACTAGAGAATAGTTGAACTTCTGAAGTTTTGATTCTCATTTTTTAATATTTTAGTACCAAACAATGCACATACTAAATTTTATAAATAATATTGGAATATCTAGATTTTAATGTATGTCTCAAGAATTCTATAAGTAAAATTTATTATTTTATTGTGAATTATTTACTTCGAAGTAAGTTAGTTATGGATATCTTGTATAAATCAGTTTTACGATAATAGCAGAAAGGTTAACATCTATTTTATGATAGTTTGTACAGCGAGATTATTACGACTCTACCGTTTCGAGATATGAAATTCTATATTGATATCTTTGAGCTTCTATTTCCTCTTACACTAGTACTATAGATTAGAACTGGTAAGTCAAAAAATTAACAAGTTAGGATATATGTAGATTCACAATGTAAAGAAAAATGCTTTGATAAGCCATGAGGATATGAGATGTAAAATGTAAAATAGAAAGATTGTGTATAGACAATGGAGTAGGTAAAAATCTAAAAAAAAACTTGTATCTTTGTTCACCCTGCATGTCTTTTCACAGAGATGATATGAATTAGTCAACTAAGTAGTAAAAATGTAAAAGGAGATGTCATTCTACTGGTAATGCTACAAGGTCAATATTGGAGATGTTCACAAAAAGAATAAGGAAAAGGAGTTGGAAGAGAATCGCGACCTAACCATATATGAATCCTAGAGCTTTTGATTTATGGACATGGTTTGCCCATTTGTTCTACAATTGTTTGCGTAAGATACATCTTCAAATTTTTCTCCTTCACCTGATCAATAAGCACGTCGGCTCTAGCTCAATGCATTTGCCTTATGATTATATAGTCAAGAAATATTATAGGATTGGATGAAAAATATGATGGCCAAATTTATTATATTTTATTTGAAAAAAACAATTCAAATAGTAAATCAAAATTGTATCTAATCGTTTATTTTTATATTTAAAAAATTTATAAATTAAACTATAAAATTAAGTTCGATTTAAAAATATATAAATTTAATTTAATATAAAAAGTAAATCATATCGGATTAAATTATATCTATATATATTTTGTTGGGCCTCCGTTGTTGTTTTACTACTTGCTCTTCTTCTCTTTTATGTTTTATATATTTAATTAATTTTTTATTTATTGATTGTATGTGGGGTAAGATAGAGCTTGTTGAAATGTCAAATACATTCAGGCGCCGGTCCCCACCCCCCTCCTTCTCTCCGTGTCTGCGTCTGTCCGTGTCCGCGTCTGGAATTTACTACTCGCCATAGACTTGAGACGAAGACTATCGGTTCGTTCACATGTATCCATTATAATTTAGCATTATGCAGTGGACCCCAAGTATTTTGACTTTTGCCACGATGGGTCCATCGATGTTTTGATATTTTCTGCAAGCAGTAAAGTCTAGGCCAATACAGCAACAACTGTCATCTTTGATTTAAATTCGGACACTTGAATAATATAATTCTAATAACGACAAAATTACTTTCCCCAGTTGATTAGCGTCCCACGCGGGAACCGACTTGACACACGTGTTTATTTTTTCCTTTTTGATTAAATTTGCAATATAACTGCTAAACCATCGATCAAAATATCTATATATTCCCTAAATTCTTCGTGTGTATCTTCAATCTTTTTATACCATTTAAAAGTATACAAATAATTATAAGATAATTGTTACGGTTCCGAAACATCATTAAAGGTATTATGATAGCAGTTTTAGAACTTCAATGACAACTTAGGATGATATATGCACATATTTATTAAATAAAGTTATGTTCCAAAAAAAAAAAAATTAAAAAAGTGAACCTATTATGTTGAAAATAAAGTTATGTTTTTATTTTATTTATTTATTAGATAGAGTGAGGAGCGTTAAAATATCATGTTTTAACTAGCTTTAAGGGGGATAAAAATTGGTCTCATTTCAATTGCAAATCAAACCTTACGGACAACTTGTCCTTGTTATTCTACTTTTTCTTCTCACTCTATTTTTTTATTTATTCAATTTATTTATTTATTTCTCGGTTACGGTGTTGGCTGTTGACATATCATGCTTCCACTTGTTTTGAGAACTTGATTGAGTGACCGGTTACTTATTAGCCCCATTTCAAATTGTTAATGCAGCCCTACTAACAAGTAGTGAGAAAAAAAATTGCGAATAATAATGGAATTGCAAACCGCATCGAATCTAACAAAAAAATCTGATATTTTTATGTAGTTCGATTATTTGAATGGTTTGATATTGGTATTTTAGTTCGTGATTTGATTTATTATGTGGGATTGAACCACATCAATTTCTTAAAAAAAAATACATGTGATATGGGGTAATTACTAAAAAAAAAATGAATAGGATCTAAATAATGCACTTTTTAATTGAAACTATTTCATTTGTTATTTGTTGATCTCTTTGAGCTTCTATTTCCTCTTATACCAACATTGCAGATTAGAGTTGGCAAGTCAAAAAATTAACAAGTTTGGATATATATGTAGATTCACAATATAAAGAAAAATGCTTTGATAAGCCATGAGGATATGACAAGTAAAATGTAAAATAAAAGGATTGTGTATAGACGATGGAGCAGGTAAAAATCTAGGAAAAAGTTTGCATGTTTTTTCATAGAGATGATACTAATTAGTCAACTGGGAAGTAAAACTGTAAAAGAAAATGTCATTCTACTGATAATGTTACAAGGTCAGTATTGGAGATGTCAACGAAAAGAACAAGGAAAAGGAGTTGAAAGAGAATCGTGATCTAACGTTATACGAATGCTAAAGCTTTTGATTTATGGACATGGTTTGCCCGTTTGTTCCCCAAATCGCTTGCATAAGATGCATCTTTAAATTTTTATCCTTCTACTAATTGATATACATGTTGGGTCTGGCTGCATACGTTTTGCCTTATGATTATATAGTTGAAGAAAGATTATAGGATTGGATGGATAGTATAATGGTCAAATTTATTATATTTTATTTGAAAAAAAATGGTTCAAACTGTGAACCAAACTGTATTGAACTGTTTATTTTTTATTCGAAAAATTTACGAACAGAATTGTAAAGTTAGGTTTGATCTAGAAAAAAAAATGATTCGCTAATTTTAAGTTTGGTTCAGGAGAGATGCAAACTGTACTTAACCAAATCATACTTAACCCTACTACTTACAACTATTATTGTTGTTCTACTACTTCTTCTTCTCTTTATGTTTTATTTTATTTATTTAATTAATTTTTTATTTATTGGTTGTAGGTGGTGTAGTGTTTGTTGAAATGTCAAATATATTAAAGCCTCTCGTAAACAAGTTGAGTCGAGTTAAAATGATATAGTGTTAAGTTTGAGCTTGAGCTCGACTTTGACTTGAATAGCACTAAATAAGCTTAAGCTCGACTCGATTAAACTTGTTTAAATATGGTTTCATTTAAAAATATATTTTTTAATTATAATAATATTAATGTTCGAAATTGACTCAAATTTGATTGACATTCATAATTTAGTCGAGTTTCATTAGACTCACGAGCTAATTGAGTTAAGCATTTTGAAGCTTGAGCTCATCCGATTTTTTTTTAATTGAACTTATATTAATATCAAGCTGAACTTGAATAATTTACGAGTTTACAAATAGTTTAACTCAGTTATAACCCCTCTCCCCCTCTCATTCACATGTACCCAAAGTATTTTGACCTCTTGCCATGATAGGTCCATCTATGTTTTGATATTTTTGTATGTAGTATTTTCCTTTTTGATTATATTTTCAATATGACTGCTAAACCATTATTCAAATATCCATAGATTTCCTAAATTCTTCACGTGTAATTTCAATAATTTTATATCCTTTAAAAGTGTACAAATAACCGTTAGATAATTGCTAGGATTCCGAAACAATCGTTAAAGGTACTATATATAGCAACTTTGGAACCTTAATCATAACTTAGGATCATATATGCATATATATTCATTAAATAAAGTTATGTTCTGTTAAAAAAAAAGTGAACTTATTATCTTTAAAAATAAAGTTATACTTTTATTTTTTTTGTTTATTTATTTATTTTTATTTTGAGTGAGGTATGAATTATTAAAATGTCATGTTTCAACTTACTTGAATGAGATAGAAGTTAGCCTTATTTTAAATTACTAACATAACCTTATAGACAACTTTTTGGGAAATGCCATATGGACAGTTTGTTTTCCTTGTTTCATCCCCTCTTTTTCTTCTCTCTTTTATTTTATTTTTTTCAATTTATTTATTGGTTATGAGTGATGATTGTTGAAATTTTAGGTTTCTAACTTGTTTTGAGAACTTATACTAGAAAACCAATTACTTAGTATTGACACCATTTCAAATTGCCAATGCAGCCCAATTAACAATCTATTGTCGTTTTTTGCTTCCACTTATTCTCTTTATGTTTTATTTTTTTTATTGGTTGTAGGTGAGGGAGGGTTTGTTGAAATGTCAAATTTCAACTTGTTTTGATAACTTAACTAAGAAACCTATTACCTAATACTATCTTTAGGGTTGCAAATAAATTAAGCTGTTTGTAAGTTACTCGAGTTTGATTCACTTTGAGTTCATGAGCTAAATTCGAGCTTGAGCTCTAGCTTAAGGCTTGTGAGCTTTATATATACCACAAATATTATATATATATTATATTACTTATTGCTAAAATCTATATATTATACATAAATATATAATATAATATGAGAAAACATATAATATATAACCTAATCCATATCTACTATTCATTAGTTTAATTATTTATTATTTCTTTAGTTTGTATATTTAGATTCATGAGCAAGCTTGAGCTTAAGTTGACCTCAACTTGATTAGTAAACAAGTTGAGTTGAGTTTAATGCTCGTAAACTAAACAAGCCAAGATCGAAATTATAATCTTAGCAAAGTTGAAAGCATCTACTTCCATTGTTGGCCAATAATATCATCTATCGAGTAGATAATAATATAGTTTCCTTCCTCCTTGATGCTTCCCGCACTCTCCAGCATGCACCTCAGTTAAAACCATTTTTGTTTCAGGAGGAGCGATACACTTTAGGGGTTTTCCCATAAACGATACTCTGTAGAGCTCATCTTTGTGCATAAGATACTTATTGGCTTTTCGCTTTACAAGCTTAGCGTTCTTATTATTCGTTGGTAACACATTGTTCCTTGAGTAATTGATGTATGGGGGCCTCCAGTCTCCAGTACTAGATACAAAATTACACTCGCTCTAATCAGGAAGCTCAGAATATTTAGGGCAATGTACTTGCACTTAAAGTACGTCTTTAGCTATCGATGGCCAATAATACCTTGCACGCTGAATACGACGATATAGTAGTAGCATTTCCTCTCCGCACTAGATCCGGTGATACTTATCTAACTTGAGATGAGCTTCCTTAGAATCAATATATCGAAAAAGAACACCTTCTGGACCCTTATAACATAACATTCCATTAATTTTTACAAAATTCTTTAAAGCCAAAACAGAAGCGACATTAGGATGTACTAACTATTTCATGAATGGGTCGCGCTAATCGTCTTGCATGTCTTTTCTCTCACTCTCTAGATTTAACAACTTGCCATAGACTTGAGACGAAGACCGTTAGTTCACATTTGTATCCATCTTAATCAAGCATTATGCAGTGGACCCGAAGTATCTTTAACTATTTGCCGTGATGGCTCCATACATCCATGTTTTGATATTTTTGCATGTAGTAAAGTTTTTGGCCAGAACAGCTACAGCTGTCTTCTTTAATTTAAATTTGGATTCTCGAATAATATAATATAATTCTAATAACGACAAAATCACTTTCCCCAGTGGATTAGCGTTTCATGCGAGAAATAAAGTTATGTTCCCTATGGAAAAAAAAAAAGAAAAAGCAAACTTACTGTGGTTGAAAATAAAGTTATGTTTTTATTTTATTTATTTATTGGGAAGGGGTAAAGTTGATAAAATGCCATATCTCAACGTATTTTAGGTGTAAGTAAGGTAAAAGTTAGCCTTGTTTCAAATTATGATGTAGCCTTACAAACAACTTCTTGTCCTTGTTTGACTAATTTTTTTTCTTTTCTCTATTTTATTTTATTTTATATTTTAATTTATTCATTTATTTTATTTATTGGATATGGGTAGGGTTGAACCTAAGAGCTTGACTAAGGATCCAATTACTTAGTATTGGCTTCTTGGACTCATTTCAAATTGCTAACTATAAGTGAAAAAGAAAATTTTGAATTGTAAACTGTATCAAATTGAATAAAAAATTAACTTATTTTTATGTTGTTCGATTATCGTTACCGTATAGGGATAATTACTCAAAAAACTAAATAGAACCTAAATTAATGTATTTTTTAGTTAGAACTATTTCATGTGTTATATGTGAGACCTTATAAAAATTAGCTATAAATATATAATCGGTTGGTTTGGAGCTAATATGTAAAATTTATGGTAACCTTTTAGGTTGACCGATTGAGTTTGAATTCTAGGATGAAACTAAAATTATTAGTAAGAATGAGTACGTAAGTTTGGATATAAAGAAAGAAAATAATAATATATTATATTTATAAAATATACGTATTTTATCTATTATTTATTAAAAACGTATAAAACGGGTTTTGATAATTGATAAATTGCTAAAAATAAAATATGTACTTACTAAAAATCATAAAATAGCTTAAATAATATACAGAAGTATTTATTTATATTACATATGTAAGCATAGAAAAATATACTTGAAATTATTTAAAATAACTAAAATATATCAAATAAGTAAAGGAATTTGTTAAAAAATTGAAGAATACCTTGCTGGCAGTAGAATATGGATTGGAAGTGGTGTATCATTGAAGTGACAGGTTAGAGCATGTTAAGGCCGCCAAAGTTGATTAAAGTAAATAGGAAAAAGGAGACTTGAGAATTCATTATAAATTCATCCACCGTCACCGCCCTTCATTATAATTCCAGGATTCCTCTTTCATAAATCATTAGACATATTAGCACTAAGGGAAAAATAAAAGAAGCCTGGAAAGAGTTGAGAGGAATTTTATAGAAACTTATTTAGTGCAAATAAAGCCAAGCAAGGGTTTATATGTAAGACAATACCTAGGGATGAGCGCTCACCACCATTAAACAGTCAAGGCTATGCCATGACCGAACTGACAATAGTAAGGTAGCCAAAGGTGGTTGGAAGATCAAATTTGGATGAGTTCTCATAACTTGTGATTATCATAAAATTATTAAAAATAGTAATTTTTATTTAAAAATTATAAAAAAAATTGTATTCTGACATATTTTTGTACTTAGATTCTAGGGAAAAAATAATTTTGATGAAATTAAGCCTTAAAATATATTATCCTTAACAAATTACTAAACTCGAGTCAATTTCGCTTTTGTTTTCAAAAACTCTATTAGTGTTATTTAACCTCCAAATTTTTTTTGTAAAACACTTATTATGTATATTCGATTATTATGAAAAAATTTCATGAAAATTATTTTTCATGTTTTTATCTAATTTTTCGGCTCTAAAATCCTATTAAAAAACTATTTATCAAAATATAAATAATGATTTTTCTAGAAATTGATTTGAAATTTGACTTAGGTGATATTCTAGCATGTCGTAATGTTGAATGATATTTAGAGATGGAATTTATAGTGTTGGGAGTATTGAATTTAAATATTGAAAGTTTTGTGTTGACATTTATTATGTATGTGAAGTGCTCAAATACTGGAATGAAGTATAGTTAGGTCAAATTTGAGTGATGATGGACTACATAGTATACTTCGATCCTAATCTTAAATGGAATTATGGGGAAATTATGTTAAAATATAGAATATGTTTGGATTATAAGCTGATTAAGAAGCTAAATAAAAAACAGGGTATATAGTCTCACACTAAGAAGTTGATTAAAAGCTAAATCAGAAACTATATTCACCTAAATTATGGTTAGCTAAACTTTACACAGTAGGTTGGAAGATGTTTCTAAAACTTATGAGTAAAGTGTAATTAGATGTTAAATTAGAATTTGATTCAAATGTTGAATCAAAGATATAATCAGAAGCTAAACCTAGTTAAAAATGAGAATAATCACAAGAGACTTAAGACCTAAATAATAAAGTTCAATAAAACGTTAAATTGATATAATAATCTAAATTACAATATAAAGCCTATATATATGTATAGTAATTGTATAAAAACTAAAGTAATATTTATATTATCGGGACTTACAACAAAGCAACATCACAAATCGTACCTTAATGAGTAAGTAGAAGAGTTTAGGTAAGTTTGGGATAAATATGTTACTCTATTTTATATTACTATTTTATAATATTTGGAGACTTAAGATTGTACTTGGTTGTAATTGTAAATAGTTTGAATGTACACATGTTTGTGTGTGCTTTTCCGAACTTAATTTTGTATTATAGATTTGTTATTAGGAAATGTAATTGTTTGAATTGTGTGAAATTGTTTGTATTGTAACCCATTAAGAGACGTTAGAGTTTTTTGACCAAATATCTACTCTTTCAAAGGGAATAATACTAAAGCATAATAGTTCATTCTTTGTTCTTAATCAAACTAAGTGGTAAGAAAGGAAGTTGTGACAAGGGTAAAGGTAGTGGTTCGAAGGTAATTTCAAGAGGAGCAGTGTCTTCATTATATAAGTTTGAGTTTGGTTGTGAACTATTGCATGCATGTTGAAATTGCTTAATCCAGATTAGAGTATACATAATTTCTCTAATCTCACGATAGATCAGATAACATCATGCGATAGTATTGTTTATGGCATTGCATTTAAATAACTGTTTAACTCTGTTTGTGTTGGACGTATATTCTTATGTCTTCATATCTATAGATGTTTTTGCAGGTGTTGACTCAAAAGTCACATTATAACTACCACGAAGTTAATGACTATTGATAATGTGGAGTGAGAATATAAATTAGAGAATAGTCAAACTTTTGAAGTTTTGATTCTCATCTTTTAATATTTTAGTACCAAACAATGTACATACTAAATTTTATAAATAATATTGGAATATCTAGATTTTAATGTATGTCTCAAGAATTCCATAGGTACAATTTTATTATTTTATTGTGAATTATTTACTTCGAAATAAGTTAGTTATGGATATCTTGTATAAATCGGTTTTACGATAGCAGCTGAAAAGTTAACATCTATTTTATGATAGTTTATACGGTGAGACTATTGCGATTTTACCGTTTCGAGATATGAAATTATATTTTGATCTGTTTGAGTTTCTATTTCCTCTTCCACTAACATTATAGATTAGAGCTGGTAAGTCAAAACATTAACAAGTTAGGATATATGTAGTTTCACAATGTAAAGAAAAATGCTTTGACAAGCCTTGAGTATATGACATGTAAAATGTAAAATAGAAAGATTGTGTATAGACGATGGAGTAGGTAAAAATCTAGAAAAAAGCTTGAAACTTTATCCACCCTGTATGTCTTTTCATAAAGACGATACAAATTAGTCAATTGGGTAGTAAAAATAGAAAAGGAAATGTCAATAAAGAAAAGGAGTTGGAAGTGAATCGCGACCTAACCATATATAAATCCTAAAGCTTTTGATTTATGGACATGGTTTGCCCATTTGTTCCCCAATTGCTTGTGTAAGATACATCTTCAAATTTTTCTCCTTTTCCCGATCAATAAGCATGTTGGCTCTAGCTCAATGCGTTTGCTTTATGATTATATAGTCAAGAAATATTATTGGATTGGATGAAAAATATAATGGTCAAATTGTTATATTTCATTTGAAAAAAATGATTCAGACAGTAAATCAAATTGTATCTAATAGTTTATTTTCATATTTAAAAAATTTATAAATCAAACTATATAATTAAGTTCGATTTAAAATTATTTAAATTAATTTAATATAAAAAATTAAATTATATCGAATCAAATTATATCAATATATATTTTATTGGGACTCCATTATTGTTTTACTACTTACTCTTCTTCTCTTTTATGTTTTATATATTTAATTAGTTTTTTATTTATTGATCGTGTGTGGGGTAAGATAGGGTTGTTGAAATGTCAAATACATTCAGGCGCCGGTCCCCACCCCCCTGCCTCTCTCCGTGTCTGCGTCTGGAATTTACTACTCGCCATAGAATTGAGACGAAGACTGTCGGTTCGTTCACATGTATGCATCTTAATTTAGCATTATGCAGTGGACCCCAAGTATTTTGACTTTTGCCACGATGGGTCCATCCATGTTTTGATATTTTCTGCAAGTAGTAAAGTCTAGGCCAATACAGCAACAACTGTCAAATCTTTTATTTAAATTTGGACACTTGAATAATATAATTCTAATAACGACAAAATTACTTTCCCCAGTTGATTAGCGTCCCACGCTGGAACCAATTTGATACACGTGTCTATTTTTTCCTTCTTGATTAAATTTGTAATTTAACTGCTAAACCATTGATCAAAATATCCATATATTCACTAAATTCTTCCTGTGTATCTTCAATCCTTTTATACCATTTAAAAGTATACAAATAATCATAAGATAATTGTTACGGTTCCGAAACATCATTAAAGGTACTATAGATAGCAGTTTTAGAACTTCAATGACAACTTAGGATGATATATGCATATATTTATTAAATAAAGTTATGTTCCCAAAAAAAAATTAAAAAAGGGAACCTATTATGCTGAAAATAAAGTTATGTTTTTATTTTATTTATTTCTTAGGTAGAGTAAGGAGTGTTAAAATATCATGTTTTAACTTACTTTAAGGGGAATAAAAATTGCCTCATTTCAAAATTACAAATGAAGCCGTAGGGACAACTTGTCCTTGTTGTTCTACTTCTTCTTCTCACTCTGTGTTTTTTTTTTTTAAATTTTGTTTATTCAATTTATTTATTTATTTCTTGGTTACGGTGTTGACTGTTGAAATATCATGCTTCCACTTGTTTTGAGAACTCGATTGAGTCACCAGTTACTTATTAGCCCCATTTCAAATTGTGAATGCAGCCCTACTAATTAGGAGTGAGAAAATAAATTGCGAATGCCAATGGAATTGCAAAACGTATCGAATCCAACGAAAAGTTATAATATTTTTATGCGGTTCGATTATTTGTATGGTTCGATATTGGTATTTTAGTTTGTGATTTGATTTATTATGCATAATTGAACCATACCAATTTCTTAAAAAAAAACACGTCACATGGGGTAATTACTAAAAAAAAAAATGAATAGGATCTAAATAATGCACTTTTCAATCGAAAGTATTTCATTTGTTATTTGTTGATTTCTTTGAGCTTCTATTTCCTCTTACATTAGCATTACATATTAGAGCTGGCAAGTCAAAAAGTTTAACAAGTTTGGGTATATATATGTAGATTCACAATATAAAGAAAAATGCTTTGATAAGCCATGAGGATATGACAAGTAAAATGTAAAATAAAAAGATTGTGTATAGACATGGAGTAGGTAAAAATCGAGGAAAAAGCTTGCTACTTTGTCTACCTTACATGTATTTGCACAGAGATGCTACCAATTAGTCAACTGGGAAGTAAAACAGTAAAAGAAAATTTCATTCTACTGATAATGTTACAAGGTCAGTATTGGAGATGTCAATGAAAAGAATAAGGAAAAGGAGTTGGAAGAGAATCACAATCTAACGTTACACGAATGCTAGAGCTTTTGATTTATGGACATGGTTTGCCCGTTTGTTCCCCAACTGCTTGTATAAGATGCATCTTCAAATTTTTATCCTTCTACCGATCGATATACATGTTGACTCTGGCTGCATACGTTTTGCCTTATGATTATGTACTTGAAGAAAGACTATAGGATTGGATGGAAAGTATAATGGTCAAATTTGTTATATTTTATTTGAAAAAAAATGGTTCAAACCATGAACTAAACTGTATTGAACTGTTTACTTTTTATTCGAAAAATTTACCAACAGATGTTACGCCCCGAAGCGGCAGAGTCGTAACAGCCCCGCCGTCTAAACCATCCTAAGATAGATGTTGGCCTTACAACTACTATCTTAGACCCGATCTACACAAGGCGTCCACGACTAACCCGCTTTGAAGTAAACAGTTTGTAATTTCAATAAATCATTTATCTAAGAAAGTGATAAAAGTTATATATAATCACTATAATTCAATTATTACATTATTCAGCAATGAAAAGTAATAACATATGTGTTGATTCTTCAATGTTTTTCCTCACTCCCCAGGATCCAGCAGTTGCTAGCTTCAGAGTAGTTGTTGCCGCTTCTTAGCCAGCACCTGCACGACGTCTATAGGGATGTGAGCAACTACAGCTCAGTAAGTTAGGACGGAGGACTTAAAACTATACCATACACACAACAAGGTTTTCAATCACTTATTAGGTGCAATGCATATGCAAGCAAATGCCATCGCACGACGTTGCGGGTTGAGGATTTGCCGTTAATGCAACAGCTCACGACCAAACCCAGACTTGTGTAATGGAGACCTTGCTCCTCCCGTGACTACCTTCGAACCACTGTCTTCACCCTCGCCGCAACCTCCTCTCCTGTCACTTAGTTCGACTGAGGATGAAGAAGGGACCATTTTGCAATCCTGCGCTATCCCTTCCGAAGGGGTCGGTATTTGGCTGGAGAGTCCTAAGTTCCCCTAACGGGTTGCCATGCATGTCCGATTATGATTACTGGTTGGATATTTAATTAAGTCCAGTTTAGGATGATTAGTCCTTTCATACAAGTCATACAATATGTGCCAGAGCAACAAACAGAATCATAACATCACCCATAATCAAGCACATGCACACATTCTCTATCTAACAAGCACAACCAAGCATAATCTTAAGCCTCCAAAATACAGCATCGTATTAATCCCAACTTACCTCGACTCCTCGCTCGCTCACTCGAGGTCCAATTTGCTCAGGCCATCGCCGATCATCCCTATAACACGAACGTGGTTTCAGTATTTCATATAATATTATAAGTTCATCTTATCCTATAACGCTTATTGTTAGGTTTTGTTTAAGGTTTAATATGCCTAATTATCTAGGTATTAAGTCTTTTATAATTATTTTAGGTTTGGGTTTAGGTTCGGGTTTCGCATCGATTTCTAAATTAGATTCTAGTTCGATTTCTAGGTACTGTTTTGTATCCGGACCCTAGAAATTTGTTTCAACTTATAATGTGAAACTAACCACATTATTTCCAGATACCCTAAATACGATTACTACCCCTAGTCAGCATTTTATTCCATCCGGTACACTTAAACCCGTATTAGTGTACCGAATTTACTCATGTTGTGAGAAATTTTTACATTTTTCATATAATTACCTAAAATTGAATTTTGTTTCAGATTTGTTATGTTCTGATTTTCATTATTTTATTATCTAATTAAACCTAATTTTTCCATATTTATTAATTTTTAATTCTACATATTCCTAATTTTCTACATTTACCACATAACACCTTCATTACTTATACTTAATACTCCATACACTAGGATCAGGTTTACACATCAGATATTAACATCCCTAAACATCTAATTACTATCTAAATCAGTAATTAATATCCTAATCACCTAATTAACTCCCAATTACTCAAATTTTCCATCATTTTAGGGCTAAAAATTAACTTAAAAATTTCAAAAATTAAATTTAAAAAAATGGCTTCATAGCACTGTTCTATATCACATGAGCATCCTACAGAAAAAATTTGAGCTTCAAACTATACTTCTAAGGTCATTTATTTCTAAACCGAAATGTGCTCGGTTTTGCATGATTTCTTAAGGACCCTATATTACGGGACATGTTTTCATCTAAATAATATTTTTCCTAAAAAATACATACAAAAATATCCCATAATAACAAAATTCATAATTTTATAATTATATTTACTATTTTTACAAAATTTCACAAGAATCGGGCTAGAATTTGGACTCACCAGTTTGGGTGTCTCCGGCCACCGCGGGCCGCCGTGGCATTGTCGGCCGGCCTGGGCGCTGCCACCACCGTGTGGTGGTGGTGGCCGTACACTCCCAGCTCCTTGTATGGTGTGGGTTCCCTTTAAAACCCCTAACTGCACAGTTTTCTTTTTTTTTTTATTTTTCTAGATTTTCTCTCGATTTTTTTAGTTTTTTGATTTTTCTCAAATCCTAAACTGCCCAAAGGACTTCTAGAATTTTTTTCCCCTATTTATAGACAATTTTAGAAATTAATGTGCATTAATTTGATGGGATTTTGCACCAATTCCATGATTTTTGGCTTTTTGTTTGTCAAATTCTTATTGGTTAATTTTTTTCTTGCTGACCACGACCCTATCTTGTTGCATCTTATTCTCTTCTGATTTTTATTATTTTTTTATAATTATTTTGTATTTTTCTTTAATTATTTGCTTAGTTTTCGGCTAATTTAGGTAATTACGCTTATTTTTATCTACACGTAAATACATGTGGGGTACACGTGAACATTCCTAAATATTAGTTTGGTCATTCTAAAATTTTTAGTATACATATAATCTATCTCTAGTAATTTATTAGTTATTTCATTACACTTTTCGCATTTTCGATGATTAATACCTATTATGCTTAAAATTTGAAAATTTTATAGTCTCCTATTTTATTACTTATTTTCTTAAATTCAAGTTTACGGGGTCAATTTTACTAATATTCCTCTTAATAGTTTATAATTTGGGTTTGATCGGATCCTTTAGCCGATCGTCCTAAACCTTGGATTCTAAGTTCAATCCTACGGTTATTTAGCTGAACTTTGGGGCTTACAACAGAACCATAAAGTTAGGTTTGCTTTGAAAAAAAAATTATTCGCTAATTTTAAGTTCGGTTCAGAAGAGATGCAAACTGTACTGAACTAAATCATACTTAACCTTACTATTGACAACTATTATTGTTGTCCTACTACTTCTTCTTCTCTTTATGTTTTATTTTATTTTATTTATTTAATTAATTTTTTATTTATTGGTTGTAGGTAGGGTAGTGTTTGTTGAAATGTTAAATATATTAAAGCCTCTCATAATCAAGTTGAAATGTCAATAAAATTTTCCAACCGATGTATGAAAGGCGGTACACTCCATATCCCCAATTGTCATCTTAATTTGATTATAACCACTGAATCCATCCATAAATGAGAATAAATCATGTCTTGTAATTGCATTTATCAGAGTATCGACGTTTGGTAGAGGAAATTCATCTTTAGGACAAGCCTTGTTTAGATCCCGGAAGTCCACACATACTCTTATCTGTCCATTCTTCTTTCTTACAGGAACAATATTGGTAAGCCAAGTAGGATGTTGGATGGACCTTATGAATCCAGCTCATAATAACTTCTCGACTTTTTGCTTAATTTGAAGTTCAATCTCAAGGCGAAAAACCCTTTGTCCTTGCTTTATAGGCACAACTCTCAGGGTAATGCTTAATCTGTGTACTATGAGACTAGGGTTTAATCCTAGCATCTTTTCGTAGGTCCATGCAAATATGTCTCCATATTCTCTTAGCAACTTAACAATATGAACTTTTATTTCTTGTGGGAGGCTCTTGCTTATGAAGATTGGCCGTTGTAACTCTCCCGGTCGCGTTAGATCTAATTCTTCTATTTCCTTACCCTGTGGCTTCATTTGGTCTTATAGTTATTGTGGGGTAGGTTGGACTTCTTACACTAGTATGGGATCTAAAGAGGAAAAATATACCTCCTCAGGCCCCTGAGACCGTCATAAGTGGTATACCCTTCTTTCGTCTTCTCGAATGAAGCTTTCAATTCCTTTAGGCTACTTGTTCTTCTTCTTTCCGCCACGACACTTGTGTATCTTTCTTTTCTTCTGCTGACCATCTTGAATTTCTTCCCATGTAGGTAAAGGGACACCAATTGGCTTAGCTATCGCGGTCTCGCCTTCTTCAGCAAATTCATTAAAGTAGGGCGACTTAATAAAATATGATTTGTGTTGCTTAAAAGGGTTCTTGGTAGTTGGAATGAATATATCCTTCCCTTTCCAGTGACCCTTGATACATTGATGCAATGTTGATGGGACTAAGTTGTGATCATGCAACCACTTCTTTCCAATGAGGAGATGCTATTGAATCGATGCATCAATCATATGAAGGGTAATAGTAGCATGGATAGGGCCAATCTTGAGATCAACATTAACATATTCAACAGAATTTGTAGGGGCATGGCTAAATCCATTTATTGATATAGGCTGTTTAACCAGTCGTTGGTTGTCAATTCCAATAGTCTTAAAAGTACTCGTTGGCATGATATTTAATGAAGAACCATTGTCAATGAATGTTGTCTTAATTGGAGACTCGTTAAGTACACCTTCCACATATAAGGGGCGATTGTGATTGGAATTCTTCACACACATGTCTACATCAATAAATAGAATTACATTTTCGTGTGTCGTAGCTATCCTCTTCACAGGCTGCATTGTACTACACTCTATGTATTGACTCTTAAAGACCAGTGTGAGTGCAGTTGCTACCGCAAGTCGAGATTTCTCATTGAATCCCAAGAGATTAAAGAAATTCCTAAAGTTAGTTACCTTTAACAATGCCATAACAATAGGTGGGTGTTCATCATCTTGAGCTTCAATTGACTTTCCTTTATCTTCATCATTTTCAGTAGTTTGGGCAACAATTATTTCAGTGGTGATGAGATCATGGCTAATGGCGTTGATAACACCCCTTCAGTTCTTGTGGGCAAGAAGTGGATCGTTTCTAACATCATTGTTATTGATGATCAACTCACCACGTGCAACTCGATCATTGAATATTTTCTTTAAAGTGAAACAATTTTTAGTCGGGTAACCAATAATTCGATGAAATCTACAATACTTAGGATCACTCTTTTCTTCATTTGTGGGGAGATGCTCAACCCTCGAAAGCTTAATATTTCCATCATGAAGTTACTAGTAAAGCATTTGATGTACTTTAGCCATGGGATAAGGATATGTGAAAGATGGCTTAGAGTTAGTAAACTTATCATCTCTTTATTTCTTTGCTCCCCTTGGTGATTCGCCTTGAGTTGCACTTATAGACGAAGTGCGCTTGTTAAATCTCCCAACTTCACTTCTTTGTCATGCCATTGAGTTGTTGGTCCTTCGCGCGTTTTCAACTAATGCAGCAAAGGAAGCTAACGAAAGGTTTTCAAGGTAAACCGCGTACTCAAGAAACATCCCTTGGATATAGATTTTAACCAACTCTCTCTCATCATAAATATCTTGTATATCTAGTAAGTGCACCCTAAAGTGCTCGATATAATCCATCAGATCTTCTTTCGACTTTTGTCGGATCCTTCCCATGTTAGTAAGGGTGACTCTCTCTTCTATGGAGAAGAACTTCTCCAAGAACATCTTACACATATTACCCTACGAATCTACTGATCTTAGAGGGAGATTAACATACCAGGTGTATGCCTTCTCAGTAAGTGACTTAGAGAATTCTTTCAGTTTCAAATCATCATCTAGGTCATACACTTCCAATTTCTCGATGAATTTTAGCAAATGTTCTTTAGCACTTTCCTTCTTGCCATTAAATAGCATGAACTTTAGATTGACATAATCCTTAAGGTATGACTTCGCGGCAATGCGTTGGTGATACGGAAGCTTCAGTTTTAGTATCCTAACCGAAGATTTTGCTTGTATCTCCTTTAAATATATATATCTAAATCTTCTTTGGTTACAAATGAACCTCTTTGAGTAGATGCTTCGACCCTTAGTAACATCACAGGAGCAGGATGCATGGGTACTAGATTCACAGGTGTAGATCTCGTAGACATGGCATTCATTAGTGTTGGTTGAACAAAGTCAATAATTGTGACACGTGGCATAATATGTGAGGATGACGAGCCTCCAATCTGAACTCCTTAATTCCTTAATTCAGGTAATCAATCTTGTGTGGCTGTAGGTTCTATAGTAGGAAGTTGTTCTCTAACGTTAGAAGCAACATGCTCATTGACAATTGGAGGGTTGGGTGGGGTATATTGTTGCACCACATTAAAAGGTTCGAGAAAGTTGCTCTTTGTTGCATAATAGCAAAGCAAGCCAAAGCAGGCGCACATTGAGAAAACATCGCATAAGTTCACTTAGGTTCCAATTAAGCCCCTGCAACTCGCGCGTTAATTGCGCATTATCAAGGACACCTTCCTGTGTGCTGTCACCTTGATTAGCGTCTCTAGTTGGAGGTGAATTTTGATCATTGGTCATAGTATTAACATTTTGCTCTTGATTAGTTCCTTCAGTAAGGTCAGGTTGTCTTTGCCTTGGAGGTACCATGATGTAAGTATCAAGTCTTTCCTCCTCGGTGGAGTCACCAGAAAAATGTAGGGGTGTTGGGTACAAATGCAAGTGTTACATACGTACCGCGTGTGAAGTCGCGTTACACATGACCAAGGAAATGACTTAAGTGACTTATATGGGATGATCAGGAGATGAGCGTAGGGAGGAGGAGTAGGCGATCTTAGTGAGGCTCTACTACATATGGTGATATTTGGGGGAGCGTAACGGCATCAAACTTTAAGATTAATGGAGAACGGGGTGGTGTTCTTGAAGTGTTTAAGTGTTTGATCTTTGAGGTAAAGTTTTGACAGAGTAACGACATTAATGGGGCTTTTCTCCTCCTCAAATGAGGATGTGAGTAGGGTATTTATAAGAAAGGGTAATTGATCACATTCATCATATCATAACGGTCATCAATGGCTGAAATTAAAGCCCTTTATTAATAGATCTTAAATAGGTTATTTTCATGGGTTCAGGCTTAAGTAAGGTTTTATTTGTTATTCTAGTGTGAGTCCAACCAATAAAGTTTAGATTGGATGGACCGATCTAACGGGCCTTACTCTAAGCTTGTCATGCCAAATCTCCTTTGATCATCTCAATAATTTATAGGCTTGGCTCATCAGGCCCTTGAGTAGTTAAATTCATTTGATTAATAGGTTTAAAGCTCGATATTAAATTTAGTCTTCTACAATTTTAATATATGGATGAAATAGCCATCTATTGATTGATATTCATTTTGAAGATTTAATAATCTTCTATATCATACAATGTACAAAGATTATCGACGTAAGGCAATTGCTCATTTTTCATCACATGGCTCTTAATAAAGGAATGAATTCTTCTTCTTCTTCTTTTTGTCACTCCCCATCTTGACATCTTCAATATTCTTTCTATGATAGAGTTTGAAACAAGCTTGATGCAAGCTTCAGACACCTATCCTATTTTATTGTTTATTTTATTATAAGTTAAAAATTTTCATTAAAGGTTGAAGGTATCTTAGATCTATATAGATATATCACTTAATTTGCACAATAATGATATACGTAATGGTGGGATGGTAGATTTGTGGATAAACAAAACCTAGTAATTGAAAGCTTTAGATGAAATTATGGAGGCAAATTTTTCTAATAAGTCATTACACAAATAACCATAAAAGTTGGTTCAAATTATCTTTATGAAGACATTCATTTAAAATTTAAACTAATTTGAAATGAATTTTGCATGTTGAAGACATGATACTAACTACATTGATCTTTATTCTTACATAAGTAATGCAATCAGTAATGTGTAATCTTTATATCTTGTAGACGAAATTTTAAGTCTGTTTGCTTAACTTCTTATTTCATGTTGCAATTGTTCAATTTTATGCACATGGTCTTTATCTTTCCCTTACACAAGAAGTTGGCTGAAACCCTAACTTTAGGTTAAGCTATTTGAACTCTAACCTTTCCAAATGTGAAATTAATGTGCTCTTTTTAACTCTATATGTGCATACATATATATATTAGGGTGAACAGGTGGCTTTGTTAGGACATGTCCCCTACATGATTGGATAACTCTCAACGGGTTTTGAAGGTTATGTCATTTTTCAAAACGTGCTTTTAAGGATGGGTTTTGGGATTAAATATTGTCATATGCTGTATTCATTCTTATGGGGTAGGTATAGGATAACTTAGAACCTATATATTCTTAGGCATATAGAATGTAACTTATAGATATCTTATACTCATTTCATAAACGTTCCAATTAATAATATCAAGCGTAGCAAAATTTTATATTTTTAATTTATTACATACTGTCATGCCCGAAGCGGCAGAGTCGTAACAGTCCCGCCATGTAAATCATCCTAAGATAGTTATTGGCCTTACAACCGCTATCTTAGACCTGATCTACACAAGGCGTCCACAACTAACCCGCTTTGAAGTAGACAGTTTGTAATTTAAATAAATCATTTGCCTATAAAAGTGAGGAATTATATATATATATATATGTTATAATTAAGTTATTGCAGTTAAAGTTTACAATATTTCTCTATAGTATATTTCCTAGTTATTACATCATTTGGAAATGAAAAATAATTCTAAAGTAAAAACTTAGACCTTAAAATTATGTGTTTATTCTTCACATGTTTTTCCTCACTCTCCAGGATCCAGCAGTTGCTAGCTTCAGAGTAGTTATTACCGCTTCTTAGCCAGCACTTGCACGACGTCTATAGGGATGTAAGCAACCACAGCTCAGTAAGTTAGGAAGGAGGACTTAAAACTATACCATATATACAACAAGGTTTTCAATCATTTATTAGGTGTAATGCATGTGCAAGCAAATTCCATCGCACGATGTTGTTCGACCCGTCGTAAGATTAGAGAAATTACACCCGCTCTAATCCGGGTTGAGGAGTTGCCGTTAATGCAACAGCTCACGACCAAACCTAGGCTTGTGTAATGGAGACCTTGCTCCTCCCGCGACTACCTTCGAACCACTGCCTTCACCCTCGCCACGACCTCCTCTCCTGTCACTTAGTTAGACTGAGGATGAAGAACGGATCATTTTGCAATGCTGCGCTATCCCTTTTGAAGGGGTCGGTATTTGGCCGGAGAGTCATAAATTCCCCTAACGGGTTGCCATGCATGTCCGATTATGAATACTAGTCGCATATTTAATTAAGTCTAGTTTAGGGTGATCAATCCTTTCATACAATTCATACAATATGTGTCAAAGCAACAAACAGAGTCATAGCATCACCCTTAATCAAGCACATGCACACGTTCAACTATCTATCAAGCACAACCAAGCATAATCTTAAGCCTCCAAAATACAGCATCGTATTAATCCCAACTTACCTCGACTCTTCGTTCGCTCACTCACTCGAGATCCGATTTGCTCAAGCCATCGCCGATCATCCCTATAACATAAACGTGGTTTCAGCTTTTCATATAACTATTATAGGTTCGTTTGTTTTATCCTATAACGCTTATTGTTAGGTTTTGTTTAAGGTTTAATATGCCTAATTATCTAGGTATTAAGTCTTTTACAATTATTTTAGGTTTGGGGTTAAATTCAGGTTCGGTTTTCGCATCGATTTCTAAATTAGGTTTTAGTTCGATTTCTAAGTAATGTTTTAGATTCCAACTCTAGAAATCTGTTTCAACCCATAATGTGAAATTAATCACATTACTTCCCGATCTCCTAAATACCATCATTACCTCTAGTCGGTATTTATTTTACCCGATACACTTAAATCCATATTAGTGTACCAAATTCACTCCTAATGTGAGAAATTTTTACATTTTCCATATAATTACATAAATTCAAGTTTCTTATCAGATTTATTATATATCCCTATTATTTATATAATATCAATTTTTATCCTAATATTTTCTATTTATTATAGTTTCAAAAAATTACATATTATGCATTATTACCTATTATGTACATAATGCATTTCTAATATTTCTATCACCTTAATTACCATCCCTAAACATCAATTATTATTTCAAAATGTCTAAATTCATCCTAAATTAGATTTTACTCTTAATTTTCCTAATTTACAAAATTAACTTAAAATGTACTATTTTTCCATATTACTTATTTACTACATAATTAACATAATAATTACATCTAACACTCTAATTGCTACAAGTATCATACTCCATCAGATTTCAACATCTTAAAACATCTACTTATTCACTAAGTCAGTAATTAATAATTTGATTACTTAATTAACTTTAAATTACCCATTTTATGCCTCATTTTAGGGCCTGAAAATTATCTAAAAATTTTAAAAATTAATTTTTGAAAACGGGCCTCATAGCATTGTTTTATATCATCTAAGTAATCTACACAAAAATTTTGGGCTTGAAACTACACTCCTAAGGTCATTTATTTCTAAACCGAAATGTGTTCGGTTTTGCACGATTTCTTAAGGATCATATATTACGGGACATGTTTTCATCAAAATAATATTTCCTACAAACTACATATAAAAATATCTCATAATAACAAAATTCATAATTTTCTAATCATATTTACTATTTTAAAAAAAATTACACAAGAATCGGGCTGGAAATTGGATTCATCGGTTTGGGTGGCTCCGGCCACCGCGGGCCACCATGGCCTTATCGGCTGGCCTGGGCGCTGCCACCACCGTATGGTGGTGGTGGCTGTCCACTTCCAGCTGCTCGTCTGGTATGGGTTCCCTTTGAAAGCCCTAATTGCACAGTTTTTTCTAATTTTTTTCTAAAAAGAATTTTTCTCTCAATTTTCAGCTCTCTCTAATTTTCTCTTATTTGTATTTGTCCAAATGAGCTTATGAACTTTTCTTGTTATTTATAGACTTTTTTTGTAATTATTATGCATTAATTTGACAAGACTTTGCCCAATTTCCTTAATTTTTGGCTTTTAGGTTGTCAAATTTTTATTGGCTAATTTTTTTTTTTGCAGCTTTGGACCTACCACGACCTGATCTTGATTAATCTTATCCTCTTCTGATTTTTCCATAATTATTTTATAATTTTCTTTAATTATTTACTTAGTTTTTTTTGTCAATTTAGGTAATTTCGCGTATTTTTATCTACACGTAAATATATGTGGGGTACACGTGAACATTCCTAATTATTATTTTGGTCATTCTAAAATTTTTAGTATACATATAATCTATCTCTAGTAATTTATTAGGTATTAGATTACACTTTTTGCCTTTTCGGTAATTACCAATTATTATGCTTAAAATTTGAAAATTTTATAGTCTCCTATTTTACTACTTATTTTCTTAAATTCAAGTTTACGGAGTCATTTTTACTAATATTTCTCTCAATAGTTTATAATTTGGGATTTAATCGGATTCCTTAACCAATCGTCCAAAACTTATGTTTTAAGTTCAATCCTACGGTCAATTGGCTTAGTTTTGGGACTTACACATACTTAGGTTATAGTTTTATTTGCCTTTTGAAAAAGAATCATTTTCTTCAAGTCGAAATTATTTAAAACCTTATCGATTTTATTGTATTTTTTTTATTATATGTACTTGTATTAGTAAAATACTACATGGATTTGGTTCTATTATTTATTCTAAGAAAATAAACCTATAACTTATAATAAATAGCAATTTTGTCAAAGCATTCGATGCTAACTTGTTTTAGAGTTATATTATCAAGATCATAACATGTGTCATGATAAATATGTGATTAAAAAATATATGATTATGCTGTACAAATTACTAGATTGAAATGTTTATGATTAAATATATATATCATACTGGTGGTCAATTTAATTGAAAAACTATATATTATCAAAATGTAATAAATAATTTTGTAAGTTTTTATAGGTTTCATATATTACAAGTTTTAGAATGGTTTATTTATATTGCAAATACATTTTGGTTCTAAAGTTTATGAAACTATACTTATAAAATAAAGTAGATGATTATACTAATATAATAGATTATTAATAATGCAATCTATTATACCCATCCTGCTTACCTTTAATTATATATTTAGTTATTTTAATGGCAAAACATGGATCGATGATATTTCCACTAACCTTCTTATCATTGGATTGTTTCACTTCTTTCATAAGAAGAATTTCGTATAACTATTTGTAAGAAACATTAACCATCAAATGTGCAATTCATATAACAAAAACTTCAAGTACATGTTGAATGCTAATTATGATCCCTCAAATCTAGCAAGTTCATATAAAACTAGTAAAATCACTTTAATAGCCATGAAATTAAGCAAAAATCCTATATATTCATGGGATTTATAACTTAAATTTTGAGATTTGCTTTATGTGTTTTTTTTCTTGGGGGAAATTAAAATATTCACTAAACAAAATGGAACCAACATCAAAAGTTTAGCTGTTCAAACTTCAAACACAAAGGTCTACTACCGCTACCCACAAAATGAAAATCAAAACTGTTGTCTCTAACAACAATACTTCATAAAAAAAAAAAAAAGCATTAACAAAAGAGATATCAGTATCTTCTTCTAATCCTTGCTTTGCAAGCGCGTCTGCAGCCATGTTTCCTTCACGATTTGCACTGTGCAACACAACAGCATCAAATAACATAATTATTGATGCAAACCATATATACAACCTACGATTTAAGGAAAGAAAAAATAATGTAAAAACAAATTTGGAAAAAGACTATTTGAAAAGAAAGAAAAGTATACATATAATATAGTAATACATTATAAGTTCATATGTTGAATATATACTAAACATGATAATTGGAGATATTTCATATATGAAAGTAATTGAGAGAGAATGTGAAGAAATTCATGTATGTTTGTTTTTTTCTTTGTTATTTTTATCCCATGTATATCACTATTATAGATAATTCTCTCTCTCTCTCTCTATATATATATATTTCAACCCAAAGGTAATTCTACAATCCTTTTACACTAAATAAATGATATTAATGATTCAATTTGTAACTATTCAAGTTAAGATGGTTAATGGCTCAAAATTTTCCCTAATGTTCATAAAAAAATTTATTACTCACAAAATTTGGTTAAATTAGCCACCCATTAAATATGATAAAAATCTACCATTTAATAAATTTATACAATCCATTTGGCTCTTTTCTCATCTTCATATTACCCATAAAATTAGGCTTGCAGTAGCTCACGTAAAATTTACACATAGCTTTATAGAATAGCCTGAGATTGGTTTAGTATCAACTTTGCCAAAAAAGGGTCATTTCCTTGATAATTACCCGTAGATATGCATTCACGATATATATGCAAAAATTAAATATAATGATATAATAAATTTATATAAAATTATTATTGAAATAACCTAATAACATATATTGTTTGTAAAAGAGAATAATTATTATTAAAGTACGTTAATTGTTTTGTGAAAAGTAATTCTAAGTATGAAAAATTATTGAAATAATTTTATATAATAATATGGAAGATGTAAAAATATTTTTGTTTGAGAACGTGCATGGTAATCTATAGAAAAGTTCTACTTAAATGTATAGCCATGGTTTTCTATTATTTGAAATTAAAAGTTAATTTTTTGAGTGGGGGAAAAGAGATAGAATAAGAAAGTTAATTTGGAGAAATAAAATAAGAAAATGCCAAAGTTGGACAAAACGGAGAAGAGAATTGAAAATCGAATAGCAGGAGTTGAATAGCATAGAGGAGAAAAAGTTGGAGTTGAAAAGAAGTAGGGAAGAGAGAGAAAAAAAAAAGGTGAAAAAAGAATATGATGAAGTTAGATCAATTTATCTATAATATATAATATTTATAATTTTAAAAACTTATTTTAGTATTGGTATTCTTGTTAAATAATATCATATTAAGGTTAAATATATAATTTTCGTAATGATAAATTAAAGGCGGTTACACAAAATCCCTAGATCTTTAATAATAATAATAATAATATATTCAAATCATTTATGTGTTTTATTCACATGCTTGCGAGTGATCTCACAAAGACCTAAACATTTTAAGGAGTAACCAATAAATTGATTTGGATACATACAAGAGCACTAGTATGCATGTCTGATCAAGGGTGTTAAAAGTTATCCAGGTTAATCCTTCAATAAAGAATGTTGAAGTTATTACAAATGATTTCCTAGGGCAATAGTGTTTTAGGAAAATCATGTAATGAGAATTGGGTTTTTGAAGGGATAGGAGGTTCTCTCCCAGCAATCGTCAACTCCTATACCGTAGGGTTCTAGAAAGAAAGATTAGAATCCTAATAAGGAAAAGAAATTATAATCAGATTTGTTTATCTATTTACTGGTGACTATGTGCATCTTTAGGCCCACGACAATTTTGAGGTGGATTCATAAGACAATCACTTTTCCCCTTTTTTTTTTTTTTTTTTTCCTTTTTTGCTCAATTCTATTGGAAGCCCTTCTATTTTCTTTGAGGGCACAGAATACTAAAGGCATAGGAAAGATTATCGATTCCGAAATCCGAAAATGAGAAGAGATTAGATCCCAAGGGTTGAACTAAGATCGAATTAGGATTAAATCAAGATTAATAAAAAATATTAAAATATAATTCAATTTATTTAATAAAAATTACTTATATCCTTAGAAATTAAAAGTTGATGGCTTTTCAATATTTATTTTTTATTTTTATTTGATCTATATTTATTTTTTCACCATATTGTTGTATTTTTAAAAAAAAAATACAAGAAAAAATAGTATATTCCATGAAAATTTTATGGGTTTTTGTCAACTCAAGTATGACAATAATGTTTATTAGTAGGAAAAAAAAAAAGAGAGAAAATATGAACAGCGTATATTTGGTATTACTAATTGGTTATTTTTCACTTTTTAAACTTGTCAATGTTCATTATATTGAAAGACAAAGAATGTAGAAAATATTTATGGCGTAGAATATGATGGGTAGAGAATGTGAAAGGAGGGTCTCATTGTTTGTAATAGGCAAAAGTTAAAAGGGAGAACATGGAATAAGTATAGATGCATTGGTTGTTATTCCCACCATTCATGGCAGAGGTGCGTTTGTATGTATTCTTAAGAGGTAGGTATCCTTTCATTATGGCTCGTGACTGTATATAGCAAACTTCTTGTAATTGATTGGATTATAGTAAATGTGGGGATTTGGTTGATGTTGCCACATGTGATGGAATCTAGCTCATGAAGGATAACTTGCGAGCTATGGACCACTTGTTGGAGGAAGACTGAAGGGTCCTTAAAGCTTTGTGCAAAGGATTATTAGTGAATAAGCAGTCAAAGCTGAGTTAGATTATGTTTAATTGTATATGGCATTGCCCATTAGAGATCGAGCTGTTTCACCCTTATCCGAGCTACTATGCCCCCTTGAGGAAGCATCTACCTAACTACCCATTGACTCCAAAGAGGCTATGTTGTTCAACCATCTTGCTCCACTATATGATGCGAGCTTGCTTAAATAGTTGACAAATCCTTTTCTCTCCTACTCGTTTGCTGGAACATTCCCCACTTTAGGATTTGTTCAATTTTGCAAGTGCTTCTCTAATGTATTCTCTATACTTATCTTGACAACTACTAGATGTACGATTCTAAAGGATATTACCTTTTTGTCTCTTTACTATACCCCTTTTTGGAAATGCAATTTCTCACTCAGGAAAATTGTATCCTTTTGTCTTTTCCTATTACGTATAACCCTAATGGAGGCGCATATAAATAGCCCTTGTTTCATATAGTACAGGCATCCTCCAGTAATGACTTATTGAATATTCTTTTCTTTTGTTAGTTTATATAGCACAAGCATCCTTCAATAATGACTTATCGAATATTCCTTTCTTTTGTTAGTTCTTCACCATTCCTAAGTGCTCACAAAATTATCAAGTTGCTCAGTAAGAGCTAATCACGAGAACCTCTTCAGTAGCATTCATGAGTCACATCGGTTATCATCGTAAGTCCATGAGTGGATTGTGGTGCATAACATTCATTGTCCAGCTCACTAGTTGCTAATCACAGAAACCCTTCTCATTATCAATTCTTCCCTATGAGAAGTACTTAGTACAACACTCTGTAAGCCTTGATGATTACTTAAGTACCTAGATACACCTACATGCATGTTATTTATAGAAGTTATGTGAAAATAATGTGCAAATATATGACTAGGAGTGGATAGCAAGGAAGAGGGATAAACATTCTAAAGGCTTAAATGCTTGAATGATAGATGAAAGAGCTTATAACCTCAAAGATTAGAATCTTAGACTGAGTCAAAAGATGGGGAAATTAACAAGATGATTGATGATGAGTTCATACAATTTTATGGAAGCTTAGTGGGTCGACTTCAACATGATCATCTATGGAAAGGTTAACCATTAGCCTAAACAAAGTAAGGTCAAATGAGTGGTCGACTTGTCAAGCAAGACTTGGGTCTGGAATATTAACTCTATAACTTGAAATGCCTGTACATAATGTCATTTGACCTCGCAAATCTTTAGCAATCGAACTTGTTCTTTGCTTAAGTAGTTGTTTCATAAATAGAATATTGTTTCTTTGATCTCTTAATTAAGTGTGAATAGGGAAGGAGTATATACAAAGTCTAAGGTTTAGTAATGCCTCTCAAAATGCCTTAGTGATTGATGAATGAGATCTGCCTGCTCATTCTAGAGTTGTCTTATGAGTTGGCTGTGAGTCTATAGATTGTATCATCCTAAGATGAATGCATAGGCCTACTTGCGAAAGGTTGATGGTGAAGAGACCCATCCTAGTGGTCCCTATTCTAAGATTATCGTAATACCTCTTCTCAAGTCATCTCAAGACATGATTTTCACTCCTTGAGTTTTGTTACTAACCCAAAGAGTCAACCCAAAATTACTATTGTGGCCAATATACATACGCGACCAATATAGCTATCTAGGATCATTAATCAAAACCTCTTTTATAGATTATTTAACCTTTGAAGATTCTAAGCATTAATGGACTAGCAAAAGTGAAAACTTAGAAAATATATGATGGTTGAAAACAAATGCAATTTTATCACAACAAAGGCCAGGTTTGAATAATGAAATTATATTAATCTAATCAAGAGAAATAGGCAAGGATCATGCTGCTAAAGAGTATTAGCAATTGATGCATTAAGGGCTTCAATATGGATCTGAGTGCCTTTTGTAGATGATCAGAGGATAATTATTCTAAGGAAGATCATGGAATGATTACTAAATGTGCTTGATAGCGATTATCAAGTGTTATATCACGAAGTTCATATGCACGACCTTTTGGAGGTTTAGTGAGAATATTTTGAGTTTACTTGTGTGCAAATAGAGTTGAAATACATAAAATGAAGGGATTTCACAAACTTTTTACACATGAATCTACAAAACAACGCGATTCTTCAAGTTTACATATTTACTTGGACTAGCATTTAGTGGATACATAATTCCATTCAGCTTAAGCATCGACATGTTCAATATTTTCTCATGCAAATATGTCGCTACAGAAGTAGATGGATCGACGTTATTTATTTATTTGTTTTTATTCAAATTTGAACTTTGAGTTTCATCTAAGAGACGCCTTTACTTAGGATTGACCTCTTCCACCAATAGATTGTCATATTTGAGTTGAATGATGTGTGCTTGCTATTCTTACCATATTCATAGCTAAACTCATTGTCACTTAGACTAGTCTTTTATTGATCTTACCTCTAACATCCAGTGTTAAATCTGAATTGCCTAAACAGACATGTTAGTTGGCTCACGCATGGGATGGTTGGGCACTTCGTTGGCACCTGACATGATATATAGTCTCATTAGTGGTAAAGAAAGGAACAACGTGGAGCTTTAAATTGTAGACTATATTAATAACTGATAACTGATTACCTACTAAGTCATGTTCATGTTGAATTTACTGAAAAAGAAAACTTGAAAATATTCCGATGAACATACTAAAAAATAATTCCACCAAAGGTTCGCAAGGAAAAAAAAAACGGCAACATTTCAATGGAAAAAAGTAATTCCACCACTTGAAAAAAAAAAAAAAAAGAGAGATAGAGACAAAGACAGAGAAAAAAAGTTATAGAAATTTGTGGACAAAAGTGCAAATTATGGTTAAGTTGACAGCGAACAAAACCAAACGCTAGAGGGCAATGGAAGTTCGTAAAGTCGCAATTCATGTCAAGAAAGAAAAAGAGATATAGGGGAAAAAGATTAAACAAATATATTTTTTGTTCTCAACTTTTCACTAATTCTCTATTGAAGCCTAAATATTTTTCTTTTCATCTTAAATATTTATAAATGTTTGCAAACAATAACTTGTTTAAACACTATTAACTTTACAGGTAGTTATGATACATAGCACACTTTTATTAGAAACATAAGGGGTGACTATCTAGAAAGCTTCTTACGACGTAGCGGGCCCGTAGCTCTATGTAAGGATGGTAAATGGGCTAGGCAGGTGAGTATGAGCATGGTTGGGCCTATTCCATAGGCTGCTTGGGCACGAGTACGGGAGAATAGTAAAAAGCACGAACATGAATAGGTTTGGCCTTGAGCATACGAGCATGCCAGGCATGATAAGGTTAGTGAGCTGCCTAAGCACGAGCACGAAAGGACGTAGGTATCATGTTGGGTCTCTTATTTTTTAGAAGTGAAAATGAAAATGGTATTTTAAGTATTTTTAATTTAAACAGGTCACGCCGTCATGAGCCTAAAGTCAAAACATATCCTCAACGTAAAGAGACAATTAGATAGAGACTTAACATGATAAATAGATGAGCATAAATACAAATTTAATTGTTAGAAGATATAGATCAAATTTACGAAAGTACAAATGAACCAATTAGTCAAAACTAATATTTGCCATAGAATGTAACAAAATGTACTCCAATTAGTACTCATCATCATCATCGTCATTATCATCCATCCATCGCATCTCCTCTCCCCTTTCCATTACTTGGAATGATTGTGCGGCTTCTTTGTCTTCCTCATGGCTAAAAATTGATTTCACACCCCATTGTCTTCTCTTTTGAGCATCTCTCCAATCCTTGAGGCATATAATGGCTTCAATAGTTTTAGCTTTGAGCCAAAGGTGATGGGGCTTAAGGACTCATCCACCCAAGCTAAAAGCCAATTCAGACAACATTATCAAAGCCGAAGCCCCCCAAACATCCCTTACAATAATTGATAGAATAAGCATCATGTAAGATTTTGCTACCTACCACTCAAGAACATTTACATCAGCCTCATCTTCTCGTAGGTGTTGAACTTAGTATACTAATAATTCACTAAAAGTTTCACCGGTAGTTACTAAGTTTCGGCTTATTTGAGTGATTTGCCTACTTCTCTTCATAAACATAGCATTAAAATTACTTGTATGAATGTTATATTGAGATGATTAAGATGAAAGTTGTGTTCTACCCCTATGATAGAGGAAGAGGGACTTGAGTGCACTCTCAAATTTTGTGTTGAGCCTTACAGCTTTAGTCCTAGCATCTTCTATGCCAATGTTTTGATAAAATTCCTTTAGCCAATTATAAGTATTGTAAAACTTGTAACATAGATCTAACATTGTAGCAACATAAAACAAGAGAGGAAAGGGGCAAAAGTACACAAGCAATTTAACCTTCATCACCGTGATGGTAAGAAAGAGAAATGTTTCATTTGTAAAGTTTGCCAATGTATAAACAATATCAACAAGATTCAGGAGTACAACATTACTGATAAGATAATATCAGTCAAATAAAATTATTATCAGGTGGATGAAGGCACTCAGCAACTCACATAAGCTATTTGTTTTCTTCTAATCCATCGTACGAATTCGGCGAAGCTTGGGCTCTTGGCTTACTTTCCAATAAATGTAGGAGTTGTAAAATATGGTCAGAGCCTTCCAGACCAATATTACCAATTAAAAAAGTGTTTAGTATAAAGTATTACAATAAGGTAAGAATAAATTATGTATCTAAATAAACGTTAGACCCAACAAATGTAATAATAATTTTATGTAATATAAATTATTGACCTTTAACAATTTGTCTAACATCTCATGTGTAGAATTTCATCATGTGATGACATCATGAGGTGGGATGAATTACCCATGGTTTTCAGTCCAACAGCAATCAGAATACTGTGATGGATACAATTTATTGCAAAACGAAACTTGATAAGGTGATTTGCTATCTCACAAGCACTCATACCATCTTGCACTGCAAGATTTAAAATATAGCATATACAACAAACATGGAAAAGCTTCCCTTCACAAATTGGGTTCAATTGCTATTTCAACAATCGTATCGCTACCGTGTTTGCAGATGCATTATCAAAGGAAATACTGAATAGCCTACGAATATTGTAGGTTTGAATTGTGGCTAAGATGTTGGATGCGATTACCGGACCCGTGTGAGCTTCTGAAAACAACATAAATGCAATAATCAACTTCTGCATTACCCATTTTTTGTCTATCTAATGTACCATGACATACATATTACTGTCATCAATGTTGATGAGTAGTGATTTTCATATGTCTAATGTAAAAGAAACGTTATGCGACAATACTAATGGCATTAAGAACAACAAGAATTTTGTAACTATAGTAATCTAAATAATTTTGAGAGAAAGATTCGGATTCATGTTACCTAGATTTAAGGCTATGTAGTTACACCTTTAACTGTTCATGTTTATGTATGAACAATTCAATTATTTCATTTTGTAGGGTTTAACACCTCTCATCTTATATTCTGGTTGTAATGAGCTCAATATCCATTCTCTAAAATCTTCATGGCCTATTGCGTGGAACGTTATACCAACAATTGCCATCATCTGAACAAGACTTTTTCTTGCCTCCTCTTGGTTGAATACAAATGATGTATCGCTTTCCTTGATAGCTGACAAAGTTCTTGTCAATTGAGAATTTAAGACTCTAACCAATGATCCGTTTTTCTTCTTATGCATCTTTAAATGTCGTGTAAGGTGGCCTGTTCCCAACTTGGACTTTCCAGATAAAGGTTTGTTGCATGTCATACACTGAGCAGCATCTTCTCTGACTATAATGATGAAATAATTCCAAACATTGCTTGTTTGCCTCCTCCGTCTTTCGAATGAACCCTTAGCCGCAATAGAACCAATATTACTTAGTGATCCTCCATGTAGCTGACTTTGTGATGGGTTTTCAGTATAATCTTCCTAGCCATAACGAGACAAATATAATTACAATATTTTCAGTTAATTATCTCACAATCGATATCTACACAACTACATCAACTATAAACGTAAATTCACTTTCATTAGTGGAAGACAAACTAAAGGATACGTACTGTATCGAAATCCTCATAATCATTTGCATTCCACTAGCCATTGAAGGTATCCATTGCATTACGGGTGGAAGAATGTCTCTAACCGTATTATTGTTAGTATAGGTATTAGAAGGAAGGATAGAAGGTAGATACCTCGGGATTAGTTGTCCAACGATATTTAACAAATTTGTGTCCCCTTGACGGGAATCCCATCCTCATGACCGAAGATCCACGAATCATCATATTCATTAATTGCCGGCAAGTTGACATCAAGATTTCCACTTCCCGTTCTTTGCAATATTAAACGTATATGTATGTAAACAAAGACGGGAGTTTAGAGAACGAAGATAATGTGAGCTAAAATTTCCACCAAACTTGGGAAATAAAATAGAGGGAATACTGGGAGGAATGTAGCCAACGTTATGGTGTAACTCGTATTTATAAGTTAAAGGAGAGAAGGCATGCTACTAGAGGCCAACATGGAGACATTGGGTATAACGTCCCCACATTAGTGACAATGTGCAATGTCCCCACGTTGGCCTCCCGCCCAAGAGAAAATATTTAGGCGGTAAGCCTAACATCAGTACGTCATATAAAACATACCTACATTAGGCTTCCTACCTAAAAATTTCCCTTAGGCATGTTATAGGCCTAAATGTTCCTACATTAAGACGAACGTGAGCATGTTATGGCCACAATGGTAAAAAAAAATGGACTGTTGTGGCTTGGAGAATGACTATATAAAACCAATCTCCATTCATAACATTCCCACATTTGAAACTAAAATTGCCTACGTTCTGAAACCCTTTACTTCACTTTCCGAGTTACTGTACCTATACCTAATTGAATTACTATGGAATCCTCTTCTTGTACTCGATCTAAGAAAAGTAAGTGATAAAGTAAGCCTAAGAATAAGCGTCCTCAATCTCGTTCTCCTACACCCCCTCCACCAGCTCTAATCGATGCCTATGCATTCGATGGAGTACACCTTGTAACCATCAAAATGCATAACCGATTTAGCCCTGAATTTTGCTGGTGAAATGTTCTAGTCATGTGATCATTTGATTAGGATGAGTTGCTCGATGTCGATAACTTTCAAGAGTTACTTCAACAAACGGGCCTCTAGCGATTATTGGACTTGAATAATGGTACATATCTCGACTTGATTTGCATATTCTATTCAAATGTGACAACTAAATTAGTTTATGAAGGTCATGACAATGAGCCATGGATTGCGACGGACATCGATGCCAGGTATATTTCCACTTATATGTTTGGACGGATTTTGATGGTTCATTCAGAATACAACAATGAATTATTGTAGCTCTTTCTTGGTAGTGAAATCTTCAAGCCTGGAAAATGGGATGCTACGAGAGCTTTTGTTCGAGTATTTGGGCTACCTATATGTTAAGAGGAGAATATCGCTCAGCATTTTAGGCACCTGAACTCTAGTAATCTCCCCGTCATGCCATGATTTCTCCATCATATAATTACTAACTCTGTCACTCCACGGGCCAACACTTCATTTTTTTTTAGAAGAGGATTTATGGCTTATCAATTCCATCCTCTAAGAAAGACGAGTCAATGTTGCGACTATCATTTGCCGTTGCATGATACGAATACATGTACGAAAGGATAGTCAATTAAGATACGGGCACTTCCTCTCACACATTCTTGATTCGAAGGAATTGATTTGAATGGCCACACAAACAGTAGAGCGAAGCCATTCAAATTAGATATGTCAAAACAAAAGCTTTACATCGAGCAGAATGAAGAGACAAGCAAGTGGTATAAGGTCAAGTATGAGTAACAACAAGGGCAGCAAGCAAGCACAACATCAACAGCAAGAAGATGATCAACTTCCTCTTGATGCACTCCCCGACTAACAAGGTCAGCAGGCCGGGTTTGGACATGAAGAAGCATAGAGTCATTAAGAGGTCCCCAGCTCATATGTTCCCTTTAGCATACAACAAATGTACCAGCATATTAATGAAATGTACAAGAGGGATATCGCTAGATCTGTAAGAAAACCGAAGATGTATGACATGATAAGGGGGTACAAAACTGATATCCAGGAGATTAAAGAGGAGTAGCAACAACAAAGCCAACGTATTGAGTAAATGTGGCAACACCGGTATGCATACTACCAATCAGTTGGCTTTGTCTTCCCACCTCTACAGCAGCAACTTCCCCCTGATGGTGACCTAGGATAAGGACATGGCCAATCATCAACTTCTCCACATATACATTTTGGAGATATTTAGGGTTTTAATTTTTCCTTTTAGGTTTTAGTTAAACATCATGTTAGTTACTAATGTAAATGAAGAAAATCAAATATTTAATAAAATGTACTTGTTCTAATTCTTCTCATACCTATTAAATTTTGATATTCATTTCTTTTCCTTCTTTTTATCATTTCATTAATTACATAATAACATATCAATTATTATGTATAAAACATATATTAAATACTCCATATACATATTGTATTATATGAATAAGATTTATATTACTTAATAAAGACATTACTATCATTATATTCATACCAACTAATTTGGTTTTCCTAAAAAAATAACTTTATGTAAATTTAATGATAAGTCGATACCCATCATCACTGCTAAGTGCCAATGCCCACTACAACTACTCAAACCACCATTACTACCACCGACTGCTAACTCTACCACCGCAGAATGCCAACATTACTATTGACTACCCTACCACCACCTCTTCTATGAACCACCACCACCACTACCTCTAATTGAGACCATTACCACGACCATTATTGACCACCATTACTGCCACCGATTATAACCATTGCCAATGGCTATTACCTTTACTACTAACCAGCGCCATTGCTATGGACCACTAACACCACCATTGGCCATTGCTATTACCGTGCACAACTATTACTACTGCCGCAAACACCAAACACTACCACCAACCGTGGAACACCAACATTGCCCCTAACTACCACAACCTTCGTTGTTTACCACCACCACCGTTGACTACTAACTACAACCATTACCATTGGCTTGACCGCCATCTCTACTATGCTATCAACCATCGCTGCCTCTATAGATAACCACGAACCACCCATACCACCACCTTCGCCACCATGCACAATACCACCACCATTGCCATATTCCTATAGATAACCATTACTGCCACTATCTACTATTATTGCCATCACTTACTACTACCGTTACTACCGACCACCACCATCTATAACTACCAACCTTTACCACTGTTCGCTTCTATCATCACGGATAACTAGTAACTACCACTAATGCTACCCTGATGGCCCAACCACCACCACTACAATGAACACCGCCACAACCACCATCCCTATAACGAACCACTACTAAATACTACCCTGGGATAAGCCATTACTGTCCACCACCACTGCCATCAACAACCACCGTACCCCTCACCTACTACCAGCCATCGACCATCGCCAGCCACTTTTACTACTAGCACCATGTCTACCATCGGCCACCACCAACACCGACCACTACTATCAGGATTACCACCATCGCTTTATCGGTACTGACACCATCGATTATCGACATCACTATCATTGCTACCACCACTACTACCACTATAATCACCTACATTGTAGCATCGCCTCTAACACCATTGCTAATACCACCAGTTTACTACTACGACCTCCACCACTACAAACATCTTTGTCGCTTTAGCCAACTACAGCCATAATTACCACTGCCACTGCCGCTACCACTATCATCAGCATTATTAATGTTAATGCGCGAGAATAAATGCGTAACTTAATTTACCGTGATAATGCTAATACGTAATAATAGCAATAATAATTTCTTTCTTAATTAAAATTTTTAAAAGTAACAGTTTCCTAAATTAACGTATTAATATGTAGTAATAGTATAATATCTATAGGTAACTGTTTGAAAAAAAATCCGTAACTCAAAATTATATATACGCCAAAAACTATTGAGCTCGTTTATAGGCACGCGGGTAACGCGCGAATAAATGAATGGCACGTGAACAAGCATGCTTAATAAATAGGCCGCAGGTACGCGGGCTCTAGGCATGTGAGTATACTGGGCCCAGTACGTGAAAAGCATGGGTACACTACGCATGTTAACTTTAGGCACTCGAAGGCACGTGGCCCATTTACCATCCTTACTCTATGAAAACTTTCCTTATCAAAAGATGTTAAAGCTATTTATAGTTGTCTCTAACCTCATCATTTTAAATTAATACATAAATCTAAAACTTGATATGTTCATGTGATCTACTTTTTGTTTTTGTGGGTTGTTGCTCGACCGTTCTTTTTTATGTTATATTTCTAGGCTTTTCTTATTTTTATCAATTTACTTAATATATATAATTATATTATATAAATAAAAATTATTTAAATCAATTATAAGCTACCACATGACAGATAGTAATGAAAAATTTAAAGGTATTAAAGGTTTGAATGAAAATCAAAGGTTTAAGATTCAACTAGGAAAGCGATATTGAGGACTAAAAATATGTTTATTCAACCGATGTTGTTGTTGCAGTATAATAGTATAAATATTGATCTCCAACAGGGAGGATCTAAGTTCAAACCCTCCATCCCTAAACAAGTTCTATTATGTTGTTGGCAAAAGAAAAAAAAAGTATTTATTTATCTAAAAAATTCAAGTAAGAAACACACCGGAAGTTAGAGGAAGAAAAAAGAAAAAGAAAAAGAAAAAAAAAAGAATGGTAAGATATACTTAGATTTAAAAAAAAAAAAATTAAAGTTAGCTTGTATTTTAGAGAAAGAGTGTGTAAAGCATGCAATGAGATATAAGGTGAGGAATTAGAATGAAAATAATATAGGAAGAAAGAATCTAGAGAGAATAAATTTGAGAATATTTAATTTCTTCCTAAATGAAAGTAAAGAAACTGAAGCCAAACTCATTATTGTAAAAGACAAATAAAAAATAATTTAAATCATGAATATGCCCCTTAAAAATAATAATATTCATGAAAAAAAAGAAGAGCGGACAATTAAAAAGTGGGTAAATTAAGAAGTCCAAATTTTTTCTTTTTTATCTCCTCTTTCTTTCATCTGTTGGAGAGGGGGAAAAAAAATCATTTATTAAAACTCTCTCCAAATTTCTCTCCTCCTTGCTTTTTCCCTCTAACCAAACAATGAATAAGAAAGTATGTTTAATTGGAGAAGTATATATGCGAGTGTGTCTAAACACTCGATTAAAATATACATCGATGGTGTGATTTATATAATTTCAATAAGTGATGAAAATGCACGAAAATTTCCGAAAGGGTAGGTCTAACGTGACTTTCTATTCCATTAGCACTTTCTTTAATTTTTAAATCAAATCAGCCATTGTATTTATGACTGCTTTGAAGGAAAATTCGAACTACATAAAAAAAAAAACAAAACGATTGTAGGAAATAAGTATTGATTTACTTATAATTGAAAAAAAAAATCTTTGTTATACTATAATAATTAAATGAATTTAAATATATACTCCTTTGAAATATATATTTATATTTATTTGAAATTATATTTATATAACTTTTTATGATCATAAATGGGACAAAATCATTAAAATACTATTTTGGTGAAAAGTTTAATGCGCTGCATCAACTTTCACCTTATAAATTCAATTCACAATTGAAGCTCTCTATGTAATTATTATTACTTGCTATACACTCACCCATATATATATGCCTCATTTTGATTGGTTTTTCATTTTGTCACCAAAGAGTCAATCATATTGTCCCGTCATAAATTATTAAAATATATACATAAATTGATCCAAAACACTTACATCATATGTATTGCTAACTTTATAAATAAAAGCAATCGTTAAGATACTTTAAAATTCTTTAAATTCAACGAATATTGATTTTATTAAACTTTTAAATGGTCTTAACACGTTTGTTAGTATTTTTACATGTTATGTATTTATCTACATCTACATTATTAAAGTAGATTAACCTTTAAATAGTCGAGTATTTAAGCATTACCATTTACCCATACAATTAAAATTTTATTATAAAAAAAAATTATATTAAAAAATTTATTAAAATTATAATTATTTTATATTAAGAGTAAAATTAGTATATCGACCTACTTTCTCTCATTAATCTCTTCTACTCCTAAAACCCATTTTCTCTACTAATTCTCTACACAACATGATGATTGTCCCATGATCTCTTTTTTTTTTTTTTTTTTTACAATTTCTCTCCCTTTTTCTTTTTTTTTTTCTTTTTTCCACTCTTCTTTATGTATATGCATTGTATGGCCAAAATTTAAATTATGATAAAATATGACCATACTAATGATTAATGTCTACTCGCATGGATAGATTTCTATTCGTAATCCTAATTTGCTTCTAAGTAAAAAATTAAAGGATTTAAAGTGAATATAGATAGAGAAAAAAGAATAAATCCATATTTATATTATTTATAAAAAATTATGATTTTTCACCAAATAAATAATGGTAAATTTTAAAGATATAAATTTAATTTTACTTGTTAAATGTTTTATATATAAAAAAAAAATGGAATTTTCCTCAATTTCACTTTCACTCTCTCTGTGTGAATTTTTTCCATAAATCTCTTTTAGTTAATAACATAGGTATAGATAACTCTAACATTTGCGATGAGTTAAACGTAAATATGGATAAATCACTTTATAGTCCTCAATTTCACTTTCTATCTCTCTTCATTAGTTTTTCTCATACTTTCTTATTTAATAATATATGTATAGATAACTCTAATATTTACGAAAAGTTAAACAAGGTTATGGATAAATGTGAACTCACAATCATTTATGTGTTGAAGATATCGTTTCTTATTTTGTGCCAAAAAGCATAAGCTGAAACCAGTGAAATTGAATGGCATTACTTAAATGTTAGTGTAGATACATGTGAAGAAATGATAAAAAAGTTATATTTGTCGGGGAATTGAGAGTTCCTATCATAATATATCACTATTTAGTAGGGAGTTTCGCTGCAAATATTGACTTGGCTTATTATTGCTAAGATAATGGTTCTTCATATAATTGGTAAATAGAAAAATCATGGTATGCATTTCTGTTTACTAGTTTAAGCTTTACGTATATTCGGTGAAGATTATATTTACTCTAATACCATAGTTGGTAAACTTGGAGAATAAAGAAAAATTACTTTGGACTTTATTAATTTACTATGTAAGTAGAAGTTGAATTTAAATTTAGAATTTTCTAGAGCAATTATAAAAAAGTTTATTCACATATTTAAAATTTTTAATAAAATTAAATAATTTAAGACATTAAAAGAATAACGATGGGTTGCATAAGTTTATTTTTTAATTAAGAATAGAAAATATAAGATAGTAAAAGAGAAAAAACAAATTAGCTATTTCAATGTTATAAATTTTATACATAATTACTTTAAACACATAGAAGGTGTATTGTCCACTAAATATTTTTTTTTAAATGACAAAATATGATGCAATCTGTAAATAGAGTCGACCAATCCGAAGTATTATAATTCGAAAGAGTTCCTAATCTCCATAATGTGATTTTATTTTGGAAAAAAAAAAAAGTGATTGAATTTAAAGCGAACAAAAATCGAACCGATCACGAAAACCCCTTACAATCCCCTTTTCTAAACCTCAAACCCTAAATACCTCTCCACCCCTCTTCTCTTATATTCCCCAGCAAAAATCGGTGTCTTTCTTCTTCTCATTGCCAAAACCAAAATTCAATATTACATAACGCTTAACTCAACCCTCATCCGCTCCTACTTTCATTTCGAGATACAAAAACAGTGAACATCCAAGCTTTCCCTCTCTTCTAACTTAACGATGCTATCAGGGGACATACCCCCTAATCAAACCATTTACATTAAGAATCTCAATGAGAAGATCAAGAAAGATGGTAATATACCTAATTCACTTGTATTTCAATTCCTGATATGTACTTAAGTTACTTACTGATAAGCGCTGTTGAAGTAAGATTCTTTAGTATCGTATTGGATTTCTCAATTATGCGGTATTGCTAACTTTGTAGGGTTTTCTTCTGTTTTTGCTATACTCGAGTAAATTTAGCTGCTGTCCTCCCTGATAATTTATTTATGGGTAAAAAGATAGAGAGTTTGGCACGTATAGGTGCCTTGAAAAGCCACGATATCAGTAGTAATGATGCCGTTTTTTTATGTAACCTGGGTCATTTTTGCCACTTTAAACTGTCATTGGTCTGATGATAGATATGGTTCCCTGATGAAGTGAAGTAAAATGTGAATGAAATTGTGGTCGAAGAAAGTTGAAATCTTGTAGAAATTCATGCACCCATAATCTGCTAGGCCAAGTAACATCATTGATTTCTCAAGTAATTAAAGTACTGCATGAATTGTGAGGGAAATAATGGTGGTTTATAAGGTTGGGTAGTGAATAAAGTGTCAATTATTGAGTCAAGTGGATTAAGAAGGCTATCTAGTCATTTGTGGGTTTGGCTATCAATCATCATTGTGCTAAGGCATTATAACTGGTATTAGAGCTGAACTCTTATAGGTAGGTATGCGATTTGTGTGTGAACTAAGGTGAAAATTAGTGGGCCTGTGTTGGCCCTATTTGGAATCAGAGAGCAGTCCGACCGAAGGGGGTAGGGATTGTCATCATGATTTGACTCCTGGCAGGCTTTCTGTAACAGCAAAGACTCTATGGGGGCAGAGATGGTAACGAAACTGAATTGGATCTTGCATTGGATAAGGGGAAGAACCAAGTCTAATTGTATGGTGAGACACTGAAGATTGTGATATCCTAAGCCTAATGCAGTTCCTGATTAGGATAAATTGCTGGTTAACCTCTAAGGGTTAAGGTCTAGAAACTTACTGCAAATTGAATAAGCTCCATGCACAGGTCTTGGAGGTTGTTTTACAGGTTTGAAGGGAGCAGTTTCAGTGACAGCTGCACCTTTCCAATAACCATAAAAACAAAAAATTTCAGGAACAGTGAAACTCTATGTAATTTGAATATCTAAGTTTGTTTTGATTGGGTGTACTTCTTCTTTTGAACAATAAAATTTAAAGGAATGTGGCTTATCTAAATGTCATTGCCTCTTTGACAGAATTGAAGAGATCCCTTTACTGTTTATTTTCTCAATATGGAAGGATTTTGGATGTTGTTGCCCTGAAGACACCAAAGCTTAGAGGGCAGGCTTGGGTTGCATTCAGTGAAGTCACAGCTGCTAGCAATGCAGTGCGGCAAATGCAGAACTTTCCTTTCTATGATAAACCCATGGTAACACCAAAGCTTAGAGTGCTTGGTATTTTTTAAATGCCTGCATGTTACCTCTTATTGATTTTCTTGTTCAATCAAATCGCATGTAATTCTTAAGAACAGGGAGAAATCATATGCAAGGTTTCTTCTTGGTTTTAGAAATGGGATAGTTTTGCCTTTTGTCATTCCCAAACACAAGTTGGACTAGTAGTTTGTAGGCTTTTCACCGGATTATGGCTGCATGCATGCATAACCTTGAGGACTGCAACATGCATCTTATCTGATGTGCTCCGTGGTCTCATCAGCGCAGAACATATATGTGTATACTTTGGATATATAAGTTGTGACCAATGTTATTTTACTGTGAACTATAGGCTATTTTCAAGTCCTATCCACTATTGTATCTCCAAATCACAACTTGTTTAATGGATTTAGAGGCATTTGCTTAGCTAGGAATTGATTTTAATCAATGCCTTTTTAATGGATTTTTTACGTAATTATGGCTAAAAATATGCTAGCATCACTTAAGCTCCATGGTGAGTGCGCTGATTGCTTCTATCTGTCTTGTGGCTTGAATAATGTAATGGTTACTTCGTTGCAGCGGATACAATATGCCAAAGAAAAGTCTGATTGCATTGCTAAAGCTGATGGAACTTATGTTGTCAGGGAAAAGAAGAAGAAACAAGAAGAAAAAGGTGACTTAAATTATTGGAAATTTGAATTTTTGAGCATGTTCTGTCAAATATATCAATTTGAATGGATATTGTAAAAGAGGTAAGAATTATGTCATATATAAAATGTCCGTGTTGCTTTTCTCTAAGAAGTTTCTTCAGTAATCAAGTATCTAGGGTCATTCTTGGACAAGTGTTGCATCTATCTATATATTCCAAATCTTGTGAAACTCTAGTAATATTTAGAGAAATCCTTGTTTTCTTGGATAATATATTTCAGCAAAAATGTGATGCTTTTTCTGATGTATAAAGGATAGAAGACTTTCTAGATTTTTACAAGCAATTTGTGTCTAGAAGCAGATTGCTAGTAAGCAAGTACACAAGGATTTGTTTTTCTCCCTAAAAAGAAGGTTCAAGTATGGAATATGCAAAAGACACAGCATTTTACATTCTGGTTCCTCTTGGCTAGATATGCATGTGTCTAAGAGAGTCATAGAGCGGTCCTTGAGGCAGGTAACAGATTGATGCTTGCTAGGGGTGTTTATGGTTAGGTTTACACTGTGTTTGGATGGGTGGAAATCAGTGGAATCTAAAGAAAATTGGTGAAAATCAAAGGAAAGTATGTGTTTAGTTAATATTGTAGGGTGTGGAAAAGGGAAGAATTGGATAGAAATGGAATTAATTGTTTCCACACAAAATACATTATTCTTCCTCTCCAAATTTGGCAAAAACCAAGATAATTGAATGGAAATGATATAAAGTTACAAAAATATCCTGGAAAAAGGGAAATGAAAAGTACGAAGAACAGATTTTTACATGTCTTATTATTGAAAAAATGAGGAGATGAACAGGGAGGCCTTTGAATTTCTGATAAGAATATCCAATGAAGGAGGTAACGTTATCTTCCGCACTTCCTATCATGGATTATAAAGCTCCAGTGTTGTTTCTAGCATTACTGTTTAAATCACATACATAATACCATTGCCTGAATCATAGCTACTCTCACAAATCCCAAGTGCTTCAATTCATGATTAGCATTCTTGTTCTCCATCTTCATTACCTGTAAATCACAAATCAATTAAAAACAAAGAGAGATGGTTAGCAATTGGGTAAGAAGAAGGGTAGTTTAGGCAATCTATTATTTTGTTTCTTTTCATTACATTTTCTTTATATGAACCAAAAATAAGAAAAGAAAATGTTTCCACTCATTTCCTTAATGGGTAATTTGGGCAATATATTATTTTGTTTATAGGCATTACATTTCCTTTATTTGAACCAACCACGGGAAAAGGAAATGGTTCCACTCATTTCTTTTCTTTTGATTTTCTTTCCTTTCTTCTCTTTTCTGTAGCTTTCCTTCTGTTTCCACTTATCTTAAGTAGCCAAACACAGTGTTAGTTTGGTTTAGGGGTCAAATGGAATTGAATTACATAATGCTTTTGAAGTAGTTTGATTCAGATTCCAGGTGAACTTAATTGCTCTAAATGATTCTGGGTTTTGAATCAAACATGCATCAATTGCAGTTTGCTATGACCCTTCCAGCAAACTGCAAACCAAAGCTTAACTCTAGTGCAGTTTTTGGTTTGTGCATGCATCTGTGTTGTGGGGGGTGGTGGGGGACAGCTTTTCTGCTGTGTCCGTTTTCCTGAAACAGCAGTGGCAACTGAAGCCTTAAACATTACCCAAAAATTTGAAGCCTCACTACCTCTTAAGTACAGTCAGCTATGTTGATCCGATTCTACCATTACACTCAATTTTTCCACGGTTTTCTTTTGTGGCATATACAACAATGAGGGTGGTTGACAATATAATGCTATTTTTTCGTACTTTGAATAGACATTTGGTTGGTTAAGAGTGTATTTATTTAAGACAAGATATAAATTTATTCTAGTTTAATGATGTACTCAAGAGAAGTGGGTCTATTTTTGAATAAAGGGCTAGTGTACTTCTGTTTGACCTTTCTTGCATGTGCAGCTGAAAGGAAGCGCCGAGCTGAGGAAGCACACATGGCCAATGGTGCAGCAGCTGAGAATAATGGTGGACCAACAGTAAGTTTTATGCCTTTGTCAAGAAAAATCATCCTCACGTGCAATAAGTCTCTGTTTTGACATAATAGTTGAATGCTAATTTGTTTAATATCCTATGGATCACAATTACTAATAATAAGTAGAGTACTTAAAGGTATTGCCCTACCTCATGCATTGTCCTTAGAACCTTCTCAATGTCCTCTTGATCTAATTTAATTTTATTATTCTGGTATCTTGCAGATGTATGGGTTAAATTAGTACTTAATTTTGTTTCCACATTTCAGGTTTCTTTCCGCCAACCAAATGTTGCCAATCAAGAATCTGTTCCAAACAATATATTGTTCGTACAAAACTTGCCCTTGGAAACCACAAGTCAGATGCTCCAGTTGCTCTTTGTACAATACCCTGGATTTAAGGAAGTTCGGATGATTGAAGCCAAACCCGGTATTGCTTTCGTCGAGTATGAGGATGATGTACAGGCTGGAATGGCCATGCAGCACCTTCAGGGCTTCAAGATAACTGCTCAGAATCCAATGGCCATCAGCTTTGCCAAAAAATAACAAAACCATGTCCACCATTAGCATAGCAGTTTCTTTCTTCTGAGAAGAAAACTTTGCTCCAACTGGGCATTTCAATAGATGGCCTGTATCGGAAATTTTCTGTTCTCCTTTTGCCTACTGAGCTGGAGACGTAGTTGTAATTGTAACGGGTTCAGCATATATTGTTTACTATGCTCCTTACGAGGGGTGTTTCTGATGCCACTAACTGCATGTTCACTTGTACTTCGTTCCTACCTTTTTCCATACGAAATTCCTGTTAGTGTTTTCTTGCCATTCTGTATAAGTTGCTAGTATGCAGAATTATTGGGTAGCAACTTATGCCCTCCCTCATAAAATGTTGTTTAGTAATCTATTCGTCATCCTTCACACAACGTGTCCCTCCTGCACACGATGTTTGCAGCTTGATTCCATCACCACCAGATTCGTCATATGCCGGAGCCGGACCACCAATGGTGAAAACCAAATACCTCACTAGTAACACAACCACCTCGGATGACTCCTAATCTCACCCTACTACTTTGTTTTGCTAATTTGTTAATGCCGTTTGTACTCGGGCCTAAAATTCGATTTTTCATTAAAAGAAAGAGTTATCTAGGTCACGTTTAATCGTTGACCTCCATTTTGCAATTTCAATTATGTTAAATTAAAACTAAGCAATGAAAATAAGTGAAATTGATTAATAGTTGATCGCTAAGCATGATAGGAAGTTTTTAAATTCATTATTTTATTCGTTGTTGATACAACAATCTACACTTGTCAATGAATTATGAATGAGCGTAGATGGCTGACTTGGTAGGAATGTAATTACTTACATTGTTCTTATGTCAATTAAATAATGAAATAGGCACGTGATAACTATTACAATTCTATTGCATTCCTATTGAATCAAAGTTGTATTCCCTACTTCATGTGGTGAAGTAAATGGATGATGCGTTTTTTGCTTGGATGGGATATAGGGGCAGGAGGTTGCATTGTATGTGTACGTAGTCGGACCATCACGTTTTGCATAGAGATTGTTTTCGTGCCTTGAACATACAAACTTTTTTATCATCGAGGGAGTACCCTATATCTTGATCTCAAGTGGCCCTTTTGTCATAGCGTATTCTCATAGTAGTTGATGCAGGCCAACTAGTTCATTGGACCGATCGCGAGTACCTTAAACACCGATCATAAGGAACAAAATTAAGAAGTTGCAAGCATCCAAAGTGAAGCAGTCAAAGACATTGGAGCTTATCTTGAATCGAGTTCAGAGTTCTATCGCCTTGTCAATTTCTCCCCTCCCTCACGCCAATTGCCTTCCTTTATCGATTTTTAACCCTATCCATCAATGTAGGATATTGGTTGATTCAATTAGTAATTGAAACACGACTGTTAGTTGATAGTGGACGTAATTCTTTGTAATTTTTCTTCTTGATTTCAATTGTTTTTCGATTTTCAAGACACATGAAAATATTTAAGTGTTGGTATGGTTTATATAAAACTTCGGAAGAGAAGGGAATTAAATTTGGTCTATATCATTTTAGAGACTAGTATTCATACCATTAGAATATAAACTTTTGACACTCTTTAATTTATCAATCTACAAACTTTATCCTCTAAAAATAAAATTTTTGCGGCAAACCCCACTTGATCATTTTTCTAATTAAAAAGGTAATAGTATTGTCGTTACTTAATTCTTACCAGTAATGGATGTGGGTTTACACATACTAGGTCTACAAGACAATACACAGCGAGAGGATATTAGGAGGTTATCTAGCGTAACCATTCTGATACTTAAATTAGTAATGAGCTCTTTAGGAGAATGGACAACTTAATAAGTAAGCTAAGAATGCGAAGCTTCTAGAGAGCCTTACCATTAGGCAATAGTCTAATAATTATAGCGGAGTGGAGCCGGCAGCTAAAGGTCAATTGAGGGGGAGGGATCTTTCGAAAGTATGGGAGAATGGAGTTGTCAATCCCGACGTGCCTCTGATATTTAAGATGTGATTGTTTTATTCTTATTTTATAACTTATGGTCGTTACAACACTTCGTGGGCCTAAGTCATTAAGGCCCAAGATCGAAGCCTATAAAGGTGAACTTAAGGTAGTAAGGCTTGGTGAATTTGGTCGGGCCTGAGAAATCCCTACCTAAAGGGCCCTGTCAACACTTATGTATACCCTCCCCCCCAGCTCATTGTCAAGGAAGAGGTAAGGAGAAGGAATGTATGAGTCGTTCAACCAATCCAATGCTACGATGCTGATGTGGTGAGGTAGATCCAATGTGGGAAGGCTTAGAGTGGTGACTCGTCTTAAGTAGGGATCCGTTGGTCCTAAAATGTCCGAGGTTAGGCAAGTAGGGATGCTCGGGCGCTCCAATGCTTCAGAGTGATCTGTTCGAACAAGGCCTAACAAGGGCTGAGCAGGTGTAGATGAGTCATCTCTTTATACCTCCGACCGGGTATAGGTCGAATGGGCCCTAAAGAAGCTTCTTGTCGAAAGGACATTTTCAAAATGCAACTTTTGCCCGCTTGTATTCCATGTATTAAATACAACATGATAGGTGTCATACTGCAGCAACCTAACGTATAGCTACATACCTTCTACCATTTAAAGGTAACCATCTAATAGAAATGCTTTCCATGTGTTTGTCAGGTAACGTTCCAAGGGATTCGTGCTTATACTAATCCTTATAACTGCTTGTATGGCTTCCCAGGCAGTTTGCTTATATTGGTGGGTATTGTAGTGAAAGAATGCTTTTCTATGATCTTTTCTCTCAGTTATTGCAATTTCTACGTTTACGTTCCACACTTCAAACCTTTTACCTTTTTTCAAAAGCTTAAAGTCTTCTTCCATCAAGAATTACGACCATGTCGACCAATAGAGGTAAGGCTAGCTCTTCTTCGCCGTTGCTTACTTCTAATTCAGACTCTATAAAGGGTGATCCTCCTTGGGTGCAGGAGGGTGAAGTGTCATTGTTAGCATAACTTGACGAACCTACAAGGATGGCAATGGAAGCATCGAACAGGGCCAGAATCATCAATGCCATCCCCAGGGACTTTATATGTAGACATCCCTTCGACACTCCTAATATGGGTAAAGGGGCTGATAGCTGCATAAGTAGAAGTAGGCAATTTGCCTCCAGTTGGGTCATCAGTAACTTCCTTATGGGGGCGATTCTTGGATAACATATCAGGCTATCATGTAAGGACGAATAGATGGCCTTGCTATCAAGGAGGCACTTCGCTATGTTTGAGAAGTGCCTGAAGTTTAGGCAATGCCTCCCCCCAAGTCACTTCGAGAAGGAGTTTTTCAATTACCATCGTCACAGCTTGGCACAGGTCCCTCCTAATGAATGGAGGGTACTGAAGGCGTTGCAGGCGCTGTGCGAATATTTGGTGATAAGGGTTTCTCTCAAAATCTTCTGCCACTTCTACATATAGAAGAGTGTTAGAGGGTGGCCTTACCTCCAACAACGCTTAGGAAAAAGGTTGTTCTGCAGCCTTGTAGATTTAGTTAAGGGCTCGTAAAACAAGTACGTAGTGGTAGAACTGCCCAAAGAAGTCGACTTCTGGACTAGATGGACCAGAATAGTCCATACTAAAGGTGAAAAGAAGCTTAGTCCGAATGATGCTGAGGTTGTCTAAGAGATCTTGGCCTTTATGGAGCTGAGAGGTGGTTAGGAGATCAATGTTGCGGAGACCATAGAAAGGTAATTTCATCACTCGATCTCTGAGGTCTGCTCAGCATGAAGAAGGCCGTGGTGAAAAAGTAAGTTAAAGGTATTGGTTCATTCCTACGTACCTGTTTATTGTGCTAATATTAGAGTGCTTCATTTGATACTTGTTGGGTGGGAAGACCTCCTTAGTCGTACCGGTCACAACTGTGTTATGCAAATGGTAATGGTAGTTTCTTTTGATATGTCCTTTGTCTTCTTTTTCTAACCTTGGATTTAGCTTCTTTTAGGCAAAAATTTGACTCCTAGGATGTCTCATCTATCCGTAAACGACCTGATGAGCCAGTACTAAGTGCGATCAAAGGTGGTTCAGCTAGCCGAGAAGGCTGTAAGGTTGAAGTTGGGGCTAGGAGAGAGTAGCAAGGTGCTACTAAAGTTTGTACCCCAAGGGATTCTCCTAGTCATTTGGGACAAGATGATGGATGTGGAGCCTTTGAGCGTGGCTTTGCCTACTCCTACCGTACATCCATCTAAGCCCATCATCATAGGCGATGACAATGCCGAAGCAAAAGGACTTGAAGTGCTAGTGCTGTCCTCTACATGGGCATCGATGGGAGGGGCTAGGGAGGTAGCTACCTGGCATGTAGTCACAGGCGACAAGCATAAGGCTCTCGAGGTGCCCAAGGAGCCAAGTCTAGAGGCAAAGAAGCAAAGGCCCCCTGCTAGGGAATCTTTGGCTTAGGGAAAGAAGAATGAGTGGCCGGCGTAGATGACGTTGAGGATGGGTTTTGGGACATCCTCAATAATTTCCGGAAGATGGGGCTGGAGCCAGACTCATTCTTGGAAGCTCCATACACTTCCCAAGATGAGGTACTAAAGAGGGGGGGCCCCGAGATGAAGATGAAGAAGGCCTGGGTGAACATCCTACGGCCGAAATAGAAGGTTTGTGCTGGCAACCTGATGCTATAACATTAAACCCTCCATTACCAGGCTTCAATGGGGTCTTGTACCCTTGGTGATTAAGCTATCCTAGAGAGGATCTCTCAAAAGGGTGCAAGTGATCCCATACAAACTGCAGGTCACGTAAGTACACTAATCCAGTAGGTAGGTCTTCTTTGTTTTTGTGGTGTTGTATTTTAGTGTTCTGTACTAATTATGGGTTCTGCTTTCATTTTGCAGTACTATGACCAAGTGTTCTTTGAGTTTAGCAAATCTCATGCCGCTCGGAAAGAGGTAATAGATTTGTAGGAAGCTTTATGGCAACAGAAGCAGCACCTATTAGAGGTAAGTCTTCTAGCAGGAGGTTTATGAATAAGTTCGCCAAAGCTAATGTACGCCTATGCCACTCTATTGTGCAGGTGGCAAGGCTTCAGGCAAGGCTCAAACATGTGGAGCAGGAGCAAAGAAAACTGAAGAGAAAAGCCTAGAGGTCCACTAAATTGAAGGCTTGGTTAGAGAATAAGCAAAAGACTAGCTCGGTTGGAGAACAAGCAAAAGACTAAGGCTTATCTCTTACAGGGATTAGAGGAGGAGGGCATAGTTAGGGCCTAAATTGAAAAAGAAAACGCCAAGCTGAAGACTTCTATGGTTAGGCTAGAAACTAAGCTGGCGATGAAGGTATCTAAGTGTGAGAGCGTTAGGGCCACGTCGCTCAAGTTGGCTAGCTTGAAGGTCACTCTAGAGCAATAGTCGGAGAGCTACAGGGTAGGGTTTTAGATGTTACGCTCCGAAGTCGCAGAGTCACAACAGTCCCGCCGTGTTAACCATTTTATGATAGTAACTGGCCTCATAGTGCCTACCATAAACATGACCTACACAAGGCGTCGACGACTCCTCGCTTTAAAGTAAACAGTTCGATGAACAATTAAACTATGATTATGATAAATAGTTCAAATTTCTAATAACATATACAATATTATATATATATATATATAAGTCCACAAAGTTTCCCAGGAAGTTTTACATAAACATAACAGTTCTTTAGATTACATAATAACTATCAGTTTTTCATCCTTAATTACATGGTTACTCTAGTTACACATTATACTCAGTAACTTGATCCTCACACCCCTGGCTTCAAACAGACTAACCTCTGGGTAATTGTAGGGCGGCATAATACTTGATGTGTTTAGAAATCAAAACCTGCAAAAGGATCTATAAGGGTACGAGCAACTACAGCTCAGTAAGTTGAATTGGAGACTCATGCATGCATACAAGTACAAACAGGGTTATCAAACAATTATTTTCATGCAATGCAACAATCAAGTGTCATCGCACAACGTAGTCCGGTCCGTTGTGAAATCAGAGAAATTTCACTCGCTCCAATACGGGTTGAGGAGTTCCATGTTATGTAGCAGCTCACAACAAAACCCAGGCTTGTGCAATGGAGACCTCGCTCCTCCCGCGACTACCTTCGAACCATTGACTTCACCTCCGCCGCGACCTCCTCTCCTGTCACTTAGTTCGACTGAGGATGAAGAAGGGATCATTTTGCAATCCTGCGTTATCCCTTTCTAAGGAGTCAGTATTTGGTTGGAGAATCCTATGATCCCCTAATGGGTTGCAACGCATGACATTTTTGGTTATTAGGGTCGACTAAGATTAAATTCCGTTTAGGGTGTTTAACCAATTTCATATCAATTCAATCAGTCACAAAATCACTCACAATACAAATTTCAACACGAATTCAGATACATCAAACACATGCGTAAACTACTTACATTCACAATCATATACAAGCCTAAATTTCCAAGTACTACAAAACTAGTACTCTATTACAATAAGCAATAATCCAACTTACTTGAAATGGCTCGATCGCTCGATCCCTTAGTCGCAAGTTGATTTGTTTTTGAGTGTCCTATAATACAAATAGATCTTTTTAGTACTTATATTTTATGGATTTATATTCTAATTCATAATGTAACTTATTTTTCCCATGTATACCTATAATGTACTAATGATTCGTTGTACTCTATTTCGGGGTTCGAATCCCAAACTAGATTCTAGTTTTAATTCCTAAGTCTTAATTAGGCTCGAATCCCAGTGTGACGTTAATCATATTAAGTTTGAGTATCCAAATATCCTATTGGGTCATAATTTAGTATTCTAAACTATTCGGTATACGCTAACCCTAATTGAGGTATTGGATTTATTCCCGATATGTGAAAATCTTACATTTTGAGACATTTGCTTAAAATTAAATGTTATTTCAGATTTATTATTATTTTATTTCTTTTATAATATTATCTCAATAACCTTAATTTTTTTAGATTTATTAATTTACAATTTCACATATTACTAATTTCTTATATTAATTACCTAATTTCCTAAATTAACTATACTTAATACTCCAAAGGTTAGGATTAGGGTTTCACTTCAGAGATTAACATCCCTAAACATCTAATTAAGATCTAAATCAGTAATTAACATCTTAATCACCTAATGAATCCCAAATCACCCAATTTTTCCATTATTTTAGGGCTAAAATTAACTTAAAAATTTCGAAAATTAATTTAAAAAAAAATGACTTCATAGCACTGTTCTACATCATATGAGCATCCTACAGAAAAAAAAATTGAGCTCCAAACTACACTCTTAAGCCTATTTATTTTTAGTTCTAATCATGCTTGGTTTTAAACAATTTGTTAAGGACCCTATATTTTCAGACATAATTAAACTAAAGAAATATTTTTCCCTAAATCTACATACAATAAAACCTAAGAATAACAAGTTTCATAATTTTCTGGGCAAAATTACTAATATTACAAAATTATTCAAAAATCGGGGTAAATAAAAGACTAATCGGTTCGAAGCTTTCTGGCAGTCCAAACCTGGTCCAAGGTTGTCAGCTGGCCCAGGCGGTGGTTCTCATGTAGGGTGGTGGTGGTGGTTTGGTCCCAGGTGGTGGTGAGTGGTGGGTTTAGCTCACTTGCCCAATCTGCACAGTTTTCCCTTTTTTTTTTTATTTTCTAGATTTTCTCTTGATTTTTTCAGTGTTCCTATTTTTCCCAAATGCTAAACTGACCAAATGAATTGTGGAAATTTTCTCCCTATTTATAGACATTTGTTGTAATTAATATGCATTAATTTGACAAAACTTTGCCCATTTTCTTTGATTTTTGGCTTTTAGGTTGTCTAATTTTTATTGGCTAATTTTTCTTTTGCAGATTTGGACCTGCCACGACCTGATCTTGATTCATCTTATCCTCTTCTGATTTTTCCAGAATTAATTTATAATTTTCTTTAATTATTTACTTAGTTTTTGGTCAATTTAGGTAATTTTACGTATTTTTATCTACACGTAAATACATGTGGGGTACACGTGAACATTCCTAATTATTATTTTAGTCATTCTAAAATTTTTAGTATACATATAACCTATCTTTAGTAATTTATTAATTATTTGATTACACTTTTTGCATTTTCAGTAATTAGTACTTATTATGCTTAAAATTTGAAAATTTTATAGTCTCCTATTTTATTACTTATTTTCTTAAATTCAAGTTTACAGGGTCAGTTTTACTAATATTTCTCTCGTTAGTTTATAATTTGAGTTTGATCGGATCCATTAACCAATCGCCCTAAACCTTGGGTTCTAAGTTCAATCCTACGGTTACTTGGCTTTAAGGCTTACATTGGAGATGGAAGAGATCATGTGGAGAAGTCCTCAATGATGTTGATACTAAGAAGGCAGTCACCAACTACTAGACTACTGAGGAGTGGCTAGAGGAGTTAGAGGACCTTTCCACTGACTTCGCTTACTTCACTAGGAGGGAAATCCTCTCCTATTATCTAGACTTGAACCTGAGCTTCTTCAACTTTATGGACTCCCTGACATTTGTTGAGAAAAAGGAAGCCCTGGCGCGGGAAAAAGAGTCTACTTAAGGGGTAACAATGGAGCAAGTGCATCCTTCGCTTCTAGGGTGGGGTAGGGTGCTTCTACATCTACCTTTACCCCAACAGCCCAATAAGAAGCCGCCCTAAAAACTATCCCTGTCGAAGATCCACCCATAGGGGGTCCTGTCGCTCCTGATCCGCATGTCTTGGACCCCCTTCCAGCTTAAGGCTTGCCATCTAAAGTATCTGCGAATCAGCTCTCGAAGTAGATCGACACTTTGGATTTTTCAAAGCTACCTGAGTTAGCTAATCCCAAGCGATAGTATGATTCTGTTTCTTTTTGCTTTCTTTCTTTTTTTTTTAATATATTATAATCAGGGTTGGGATGCTGGCCTTTGCTCTATAACCAAATATGTATAATAAATAAATGGATATTTTCGAATTTCTTGTACTATTCTCTCTTTATTCAAAGCTTTTCTACTTAGTTTTGTTGAGGTATTTTATCTTTCCAAGATTACTCTGATTAGGGGTTAGGTCAGTGGTGTTCTGACTTACCCAATTCTAAGGAGTTTTTTTTTTTTTGTGAGAGGTATTTCCCTTGCCAAGATTACCCCATGGAGGTCAAGTTAGTGGTGTTTCGACTTACTCAGTTCATAGGAGTTCCTCTATGTAAGGGGCATTTCCCCTTGTCGAGGTTACCCTAAGAAGGTGAAGTTGGTGGCGTTTCGACCTGCTCATTTCGTAGGAGTTCCTCTATTCAATGGGCATTTCCTCTTACTAAGGTTACCCTAAAGGAGTCAGGTTGATGGCATTTCGACTTGCCCAGTTTGTGGGTGTTCCTCTATTCAAGGGGTGTTTCCCCTTTACCGAGGTTACCCTAAGGGAGTCAGGTATGTAGCAACCTGCCCAGTTCGTGAGAGTTTCTCTGTTCAAAGGGTGTTTCCCCTTTGCCGAAGTTACCTAAGGGGGTCAGGTCGATGGTTTTCCAACTTATTCTGTCAACTATTCAACTATTCTTGCGTAGAGACAATGCAAGAAAGAGAGAAGAATGCAATTAATTAAGAACTTTTATTTTAGCATAATTGAAAGAATTGTACATAATGAAATTTTAATCAAAGTAAAAATGTAGATTGTTGGCATTCTATGTGTACGGGATAGGCTCACCATCCAATCTTTCTAGCCTGTATGCTCCATTACCCAGTTTCTCCTTGACTCTGATTGGGTCTTCCTAATTGGGGGCCAACTTACCTTGCCCTTCACGTGAGCCAGTAGCTTCTAATTTTCAACACACAAAGTTACCAACTATGAACTCCTTGTATCGGACTTTCTTATCATAATATTGGGCAACCCGGTATTGGTATGCCGTCACCCTAACAGTAGTAAGATCCCTAATTTCCTCGATGGTATCAACACTTGCTTATAGTAGAGAGTCATTAAGGGTGGCATCGAAGCTTTGAGTCCGGATATTGGGTTGCTCAAGTTCAATGGGGAGGACTCCCTCAAACCTGAAAGCCAGATGAAAGGGGGTCTCTTTCATCGAAGTGCGATGCGTAGTCCTGTGCCCCCATAAGATATTGGACAGCTTATTGGCCCAAGCATTACGAGATCAGTCAACGCGCTTCTTCGGCTATCTAAGATAACCCAATTGGTCACCTCCACCTGTTCGTTTGATTAGGGGTGGGCAACTGAAGTAAAGTGCGGGGCGATGTGGTGCTTAGTATAGAACTCCCTGAACTTGAGGTTGTCAAATTGCTAGCTGTTGTCCGTGATTAGTTCGTGGGGGATTCCAAACCGGGAGAAAATGTTATTTCTGATAAAGGACTCTATACTCCTTTCCGTGATTCTGGCCATGGCTTCATGACTCGTAGAAAACATAAGTGTGTGAACTGACAAGTGTATCGGGTTATGGAAATAATACAAATGGTGAGTCAAGGTTGTATTCCATAGGGAGTTAGGTACTAGGTGTTAAGTACTAAATTATCTGAGTTTTTCCCTAAGTTAAGCTATCAATAATTAAATTAAAAGTGAGTGAAAACTGAAGAACAAGATGAACACTAAACTAAATGTTCTAGCTACACTATGAGGGTCCTAAGTCTAGGAGATAAAAAAGTTAAACTGAGATTTGTAAATTTATTCACATTTAAATCGCGATATCTTGAATCGATATTCAAAATTGACTGTAAGGGATTTAATTAAACTCACTAGAACTTGCCTACCTCCCGAAATAGCGTAATTCTAATTATAGCGTAATTCTAATTATAGCGTAAATTCACCTATTAAAGTAATTTATCTATAATTATCTAGTAAATAATAATTCACTCACACCTAATTTATTATTCTAGTTAGAAATATGGTTTAAGTATTTCCCCATAACCCAAACCATACATCCAACCACATTAAGTACGTAAGTTCATGAATTTAATGAAAATATGCATATTCCTATAATAAGCTTTTTCGCAAATTCAAGCTATATTCAACACGAGTTATCGAAACTTTTCCAGATATCCTACAACTCTATTTACCTAAAGAAAATAATGGCCACGTGCTAAACACCTAGATGATGAATACAATAGAAAAACGCCCAAACACTCAATAACGATATCGGAATAATACACAAACACTTCAATTCATCGAATCTATTAATACAAAACCCAATTACATTAAGTACTATTCATATCATAAAACCCAAATGAATTAAGATATATCTAAATTGAAATAATAAAGAAAAGAAAATATCTCGATCGGTATATTCAATCCCAAAATCCGATAAAAAAATCGACATATCCCAATTTATTTGAAAGCCGAGATAGTCTTCTAACGAGTTAAAATAAAAGGATTTAGAGTGTTGAAATTAAACAACACATAACCAAATTAATAAAAATAAAAAATAAAGTTTGTAGTCTTTACTAAACTAAAGAAAATCAAAATCCCTAAGCTACTGCCGTTTTTCTTTCTCGTCCTCTGCTGTCTTCTTTTCTTCTGTTTCGGCTCTGTATTTTATTTTCAGATACTGCCTTTTGTTTTCCGTGTCTACTAAGTTTTTGCAACATGGACCCGACTAAATGTTGTTGGATTTCCTTCTTTGCATCTCCTGAATATTCCCTTGTTCTTTCCACGAATGGGCTCTTCCATTGACCTCAGCCTACTACAGTAATGCCTAGCTAATACTGTTGCTTCCAAATGAAAAGGCTGATGCAAGGGTGTATGTCCCTTCTGATATATTCCTAGCATTACATGATACTCCAAATTCCCTTAAGTGGAAATGGACAAACATAATTTCTCGATATGGGCTTACACGTGTAAGCAACTAGAATGATAGTGGGCTTCCTATTTAATTCGAATCACTTAGCCTTTCCCAATATAACTCAGTAGCACTTTCATTTGTTTCAGCTCAAGGAAAAGCCAGGAACTGCTGTTTTCATTTTAAGTCCACTGTTGGTTGCTGTCACGTAATGGAACTCGTAAGTTGCCGCTGGAATTATTTGGTCTTGGTGGATCTCTTGTAGAGCGCCAAGTGGGCACTACTTCTTGTAGTTGCCGCTGGTTGCTGAAGTTCAGAGCTCTCGGCTGCTGCTGCATGGAAGCATCTCGACTAGTTAGAGCTTGGAGTTCGCTATATGTTCTGTTTTCGACTTACTGCGGCTTCACAATTTAGGCGCTGCTACTGATCAGCAAGGGGCTGTCTCGGATTGGTTGCCTGGCGTTGGAGTTGTTCATGTGGAGGGCTGCTGGTGGGAAATTGAATGCCACGCTGCTGTCACGGATTGAAAAAGTGTGTGTTGCTCATGTTTGTGAATTCAGTTGCTTGGTTTTGGGTTGGAATTGCTGGACGCGATTCTGAACTGGAGTTACAGCTGTGATGGAGAGGTGGAAAAAACAGCTTCAGTCTCGATTATTCCCTTTATTACGACTGTAAGTCCCAAAGTTAAGCCAATTGACTATAGGATTGAACTTAGAATATAAGGTTTTAGACGATCAGTTAAAGAATCCGATCAAACTCTAAATTATAAACTAACGAGAGAAATATTAGTAAAACTGACCTTGTAAACTTGAATTTAAGAAAATAAGTAATAAAATAGAAGATTATAAAATTTTCAAATTTTAAGCATAATAAGTACTAATTACTAAAAATGCGAAAAGTATAATCAAATAACTAATAAATTACTAAAAATAGATTATATGTATACAAAAAAATTTTAAAATGACTAAAATAATAATTAGGAATGTTCACGTGTACCCCACATGTATTTACGTGTAGATAAAAATACGCGAAATTACTTAAATTGGCCAAAAACTAAGTAAATAATTAAAGAAAATTATAAATTAATTATGGAAAAATCAGAAAAAATCAAAAGAGGATAAGATGAATCAAGATCAGGTCGTGGCATGTCAAGATAAGCAAAAGAAAAATCAACTAATAAAATTTGGGCAACATAAAAGCCAAAAATTAAGGAAAATGGGCAAAATATTGTCAAATTAATGCATAATAATTACAAAAATTGTCTATAAATAGCAAGAAAAATTCAGAAGCTCATTTGGCCAAATACAAATTAGAGAAAATTAGAGAGAGGCAAAAATTGAGAGAAAAATTCGGTTTAGAAAAAAATTAGAAAAAACTGTACAATTAGGGCCTTTAACGGGAACCCCCACTAAACGAGCAGCTGGGAGTGGACGGCCACCACCACCACACGGTGGTGGCAGCGCCCAGGCCGTACGATAAGGACACGGCGGCCAGAGCCACCCAGATTAGTGAGTCCGATTTCCAGCCCGATTTTGTGTAATTTTGTAAAAATAGTAAATATTATTAGAAAATTATGAATTTTGTTATTCTAGAATATTTTTGTATGTAGTTTTTAGGAAAAATATTATTTTGATGAAAATATGTCTCCTGATGTAGGGTCTTTAAAAAATCATGCAAAACCGAACATGTTTCGGTTTAGAAATAAATGACTTTAGGAGTGTAGTTTCGAGCCCAAAATTTTTGGGTAGATTAATTAGATGATATAGAACAGTACTATGAAGCCCTTTTTCAAAAATTAATTTTCGAAATTTTTAGATAATTTTTAGACCCTAAAATGAGACATAAAATGGGTCATTTAGGGTTAATTAAGTAATTAAATGATTGATTACTGATTTAGTGAATAATTATATGTTTTAGGATGTTGAAATCTGATAGAGTATGATACTTGTAGCATTTAAGGTGTTAGATGTAATTATTAGGTTAATTATGTAGTAAATTAGTAATAGAAAAACATAGTAAATTATAAGTAAATTTTGTAAATTAGGATAATTAGGTGTAAAACCTGATCTAGGATGAATTTAGACATTTTGAAACGATAAGTGATGTTAGAGATGGTAATTAGGGTGATAAAAATATTAGAAGTGCATTATGTACATAAAAGGTAACAATATACAATATGTAATTTTTAGAAATATAATAAATAGAGAATCTTATAATAAAAATTGATATTTTGAGAATAATAAAAATGTACAATAAATCTGATAGGAAACTTGAATTTATAGAATTATATGAAAAATGTAAAAATTTATCACATTAAGAGCGAATTCGGTACACTAATACGGATTTAAGTGTACCGAGTAAATTAAATACTGACTAAGGATAATGATGGTATTTAGGAGATCGGGAAGTAATGTGATTAATTTCACATTATGGGTTGAAACGAATTTCTAGGGTTGGAATATAAAGCACTACTTAGAAATCGAACTAGAACCTAATTTAGAAATCAATGCGGAAACCGAACCCGAATCTAACCCCAACCCTAGAATAATTATAAAGGACTTAAGGTCTGGATAATTAAGCATATTAAACCCTAAACAAAACCTAACAATAAGCGTTATAGGATAAAATGAACCTATAATAGTTATATGAAAAGCTGAAACCACATTTGTGTTATAGGGATGATTGGCGATGGCCTGAGCAAATCGGACCTCAAGTGAGTGAGCGAGGAGTCGAGGTAAGTTGGGATTAATACAATATTGTATTTTGGGAGGCTTGAGATTATGCTTGGTTGTGCTTGTTAGATAGTTGGATGTGTGCATGTGATTGATTATGGGTAATGCTATGATTCTGTTTATTGCTCTAACATGTATTGTATGAAATGATTGATCACCCTAAACTGGACTTAATCAAATATATGACCAGTAATCATAATCGAACATGCATGGTAACCCATTAGGAGAACTTAGACTCTCTGGCCAAATACCAACCCCTTCGAAAGGGATAGCGCAGGATTGCAAAATGGTCCATTTTTCATCCTTAATCGAACTAAGTGACAGGAGAGGAGGTCGCAGCGAGGGTGAAGTCAGTGGTTCGAAGGTAGTCGCGGGAGGAGCAAGGTCTCCATTGCACAAGCCTGGGTTTGGTCGTGAGTTGCTTTGCATTAATGGCAACTCCTCAACCCGGATTAGAGCAGGCGAAATTTCTCTAATCTCACGACGGGCTGGACAACGTCGTGTGATGGTATTTGTTTGCACATGCATTGCACCTAATCGGTTGATCGAAAACCTTGTTGTGTTTGTGGTATAGTTTTAAGTCCTCCATCTTAACTTACTGAGCTGTGGTTGCTCACATCCCTATAAACGTCGTGCAGATGCTGGCTAGGAACTGCTGGATCCTAGGGAGTAAGGAAAAATATTTGAAGAACAAACATATATTCTTAAGGTCTAAGTTTTATTTTAGATTTTTTTTTTCATTTTTAAAGGATGTAATAACTGAATTATAGTATTTTTATATAAATTTTCTCACTTTCTTAAATAAATGCTTTATCTAAATTACAAACCGTTTACTTCAAAGCGGGTTAGTCGTTGACGCCTTGTGTAGATCAGGTCTAAGATAGCGGTTGTAAGGCCAACTTCTATCTTAGGATAGTTTACACGGCGGGGCTGTTACGATTCTACCGCTTCGGGGCGTGACAACGATCGTGATGGACGGGTAGAAAAATAGCTTCCATCTCAATCACTCCCTTTATTACGGTCATGATGGAGGGAGTGATGAGTGCTAAACACTCAAATTCTTTTTATCACGGCCGTAATGAGTCTCAATTGACTTTCTTTTATCATGGCCGTAATAGCTCTAAATCATTTCAGTGTTGATTGTCTTGCTCTTGGTTGCTCCATATATTAGCTATTAAACAAAACAAAAGAGAGCAATAAACAGATGGTGAAATTTGAAATAAAAACAATTTACTTTCCTCAAGGAATTGTAAGATAAAACCAAGAAAAGTTAAATAATAAACAGCTGCTCATGAATGTCAGCAACGTGGTTTTGGTTTTGGTTTCGGTTTCAACTTGGTTTTGGAGCATATGTGGAATTTTTCTATATCAACTTACTCTTTGATTACTTAACTCTCAAGACTAATGCTCATATGACGCGTACTAAGCTCAAACACTACATGAAGACTAGAATTATTGTTAAAATCTGTTCTTCGTTTTGAAAGTTATTTTAGAATTTAAACTTAAAACCAATAAGACACATGGACCACTTAAGCTCAGTTTTTGATCCTTTAATTGAGATTATTGAATAGTTGACCCAAAACATATATTTATCAATTTTCGAGTATAGTTTGCAATAATTGTTTTAATACATGTATGGATATGTACCATTTTGATAAAGATAAATGTATAATTTTACATATTAATCACTTCAGCCTCCACTCACTTAGTGAAGTAATCCATGTCGACGATTATGAACTACCATCCTCCTAATACTTTAGGGAAGGTACCAAGGATGTCAAGCCCTCATTGTGTGAACTACCACGGGCACGTCAAGGATTGTAGGGCAGTACTAGGCGCGTGGCTGATTAGGGCGTACATTTAGCACTGTAAGTACTTTTAGGCTATAGCCTTTACGTCTTGCCTTATAAAAGGCTAGTAATATCCGAGCTGTAGCACTCAAAGGTATAGGGCTTAGGACCGAATGTGATTACTACATACTCCGATATATAGCTCTTCCTTGACACACAGCCCTTCCCCTTCTCAAAGACACTAGAGCCAGAGGATATAGGATGCCGTCGATTAGGGTGGAATTGGCAATGTGGTACCAAATCTTCTTCAACTCCCTCCTATCTTCTAACAACGTACCTTCCTACAGGTAGCTCCAAATGGGATCTATCTAGCTCGGCTCATGTGTCAGCGTGGTCACTTTTAGTACTCTAACCGACCTTAGAGCTATGATTTTTTTCGATAGGTACCATATGAAGATCCTGCTATCCTTCATCTCAGGCTTCCGCATGCCAGTGGAGGCTAGCTTGGATAGCTAGTTTGCCGTGGAATTTTCTAATCAAGGGATCTTCATGATGTCCCAGGAAGGGAACTTCGTTAGAAGGCTCTTCACTTTCACAAGGTATCTTGCCATTGTGTCGTCTCTGGCTTCATATTTGTCTCAAACCTACTGAACGACTAACATAGAGTTCAAGAAGATTCACAACTGCTCTACACCGATCTCCTTGATGAGTGCCTCATATTCAAATTCATTGTTATTGGAATCGAATCCGAACTTGAGGGCGTAACAAATGGTAACTTGATGCAGGCCGGTTAAAACCAAGCTCATGCGTCTACCCCCAGAGGTGGAGGATCCATAAACATAGAGAGTCCATACTAGTTTATCGTCGCCCGACAGTGCTTCCTCTTCTCTTATGTACTCTTCCACAAAGTTGGCCAGTATCTGTACCTTGTTAGCAGGTTGTGTCTGGTACTATATTCCGTACACGCTTAACTCCACCGCATACTTCATCATCTGACCAAACGCATTAGGTTTCTACTGCATGGTGTACAATGGTTGGTCCGTAAATACAGTTACTTGGTGCACCGGGAAGTAAGGTCTTAATCATCGGGCAGTGATGACAACGACTAATGCAAATTTCTCTACCCAAGTGTACTTGACCTCAGGCCTGTATAGTATATGGATGACATAATATACTGACTTATGTTCTTTACCCTCTACTCTGACCAACATAGAAGACAACGCTCGATCACTTACAGCTATGTACAAAAATAGGTCTTCCCCTTAAATAAGCTTGGAGAGGACTGGTGGATAAGCGAAGAAGTCTTGGAACTCCTAAAAGGCGGTGGTGCACTCAAGAGTTCATTCAAAACTCTTTGGATTTTTGAGAATTTTGAAAAACTTAGTGCATCTGTCAACGCTCTTGCAGATGAATCTGCTCAAGGCAGCCACTATACCAGTAAGCTTCTATATGTCTCAAACCAAGGTCGGAGGCTTCATTCCCCTTATGGCCATGATCTTGTCGGAGTTGGCCTCGATACCTCTCTACGTAATCAAGAATCCGATGAACTTACCAGAGCCAACGTCAAAAACGCACTTCTGAGGATTCAACTTCATATCATATACGTACATTCGATCGAAGGCTTCCTAAAGGTCCTTAACATGATCGACTGGCTTCAAGCTCTTGACGATCGTGTCATCGATGTATACCTCCATGTTACGCCCGATATGGGGCTTGAAGAGCTTCGTCACCATTCGTTGATACGTAACCCCAACGTTTTTTAGTTCAAACGGTATCATGGTATGGCAATAGGTTCCATAGTTGATGACAAAAGAGGTATGGACTTCATCTTTGGGGTCCATTTTAATTTGGTTGTACCTTGAGAAGGTGTCTATGAAGCTTAGCAAAGCATGTCCTAACGCTTAGTAAAGCATATCCTGACGTAGAATCAACAAGTTAGTCGATTTTGGGGAGGGGGAAACAATCCTTGGGGTAGGCTTTGTTAAGATCGATATAATTGACACACATGCACCACTTCCCATTCTTTTTCTTAACTAGTACCACATTTGCCAGCCACGTCTAATACTTTTCCTCCCTCAAGAAGCTGGGTTTAAGCAGCTTCTGTACTTCCTCCTCGATTACGACCTATCGTTCCAGAGCGAAATGTCTCTTCTTATGTTTGACAGGCCGTGCAGTGGTGTTGATGTTGAGGCTATGGGTTGCCAGGTCTAAGGAAATACTGGGCATGTCCAACGAAATGCTAAGCATGTCCAATGCTGACCAGGCGAACCTATCCGAATTTGCCCATGAAAGGGCAATGATTTCGTCCTTCACTTCAGTTGAAGTATCAGTTCTAACCTTCGTGTTTTGTTCAGGTGAGGTGCCGATCTGAACATCTTCTGTTCTTTCTCTAGGCTTGCCCCTCTCAGCTGGCTTCTCCTACGAGCCTATTTCCAAGGCGAATATGTCATCCCCTTTAGCCGCCTTGACATATAGCTTTCAGAATAGCTGTTGATTACACCTGTGCACTCCTACCCCCATTAAGATTAGGAACTTAGCCTTTAAGTGCAGTGAGGATGTGATCACCTCAAATGTGTTCAAGCTTGGTCTTCTCAAGAGCGCATTGTAAAGGGAGGGGCAATCAATCACAACAAACTTAACGGGTCATTGTGCTACATGATCGTCATCGCCAAGTTCCATGTCTAATATAACGATGCCCTTGGCTCGAACCGTGTTACTATTGAAGCTGATCAATTGTGGTGGTACAGCTTCATTTTAACAGGTAGTTTCTTCCTCATCCTCTCGTATATGTGGAGGAAGAGTATGTTGATAGAACTACCAGTGTTCATCATAATCTTCAGGACCTCAAGTTACGAAATCCTTACCCCAATAATGAGGGCATCTTGGTTAAGGGTATTAACCCCTTCAAGGTCGACATCGGAGAAAGAGATAGAAGTGTCTAACTTCTGCCTCTTCTCCCTTACCCCTAGCACTTTAAATGAAGCATTAACCGAGCTGCTCGTGCTCAGCCAACTCCCAAGGTGCGGCCCTCCCAGAATTACGTTTATGATACCGTTAGGAGCACAATTGTTACGACGGTCATTATTAATCTTTATATGGGCATCCTTAATCTGTCACCTCTTAGGTGCCTTATCAATGTCATCATCCGAAAGGTCGTCATTCCCTCGATGAGCCACATATTCATTGAAGAAGCCGTACTGAATGGCATATTCAACAACGTTCTTCAACTAGAAGCACTCCTAAGTAGTATGGCCATGGTCATTGTGGAACACATAGTATTTATTGGAGTTCCGACAGCTAGGGTTTCCTCGCGTTTTCTATGACCTCTACAGCAACTTTCAGTACTTCACTTCAGAATAGACCTAAGCTATGGGTCTATTTAGGGGCGTATACTGGCTATAAACGAGGGAGGGGAGAGGGTCGCGCTCTAGTCGACACTTCTTCTTTCCAAAGCTTTCTTCCTCCAGCTTGCTCGGTATCCTTCCATCGAAGTGATTCTTTATGGATAATTTTTCCTTGTCCTACTTTTCGCCAGACCTTTCTCGGTCGATATTGCGCCTAGTACGAATGTTGCCTTCCTTGTTGATGTACTTATGGGCTTTATTCCAGAAGTCGGCTAGGATCTTTAGCTTGCTCTTCAAAAGCGATCAAAAGAAATCTCCCGAAGGTTGGATGCTAAGCTATGCAACATAGATAGCGACCCCCTCGTCCAATGAGGGATCTTAACCACGGCATTATTAAACTAGGTTATGTAGTCACACAAGGACTCACCTTCACCTTACCTTACTAAGTACAAGGACGATGTGTTCTTGGACAGAGGCTTAGTAGCCCAAAAATGTAGGCTAAACTTCTTAGCTAGCTCATCAAAGGAGCCGATTGAGTTATCGAGGAGGTGGTTAAACCATGTCCATGCTGCCTTCCTTAAGGTGCCTAAGAAGGCCTTGCACAATATGGAATCCCATGACCGTGAAGGTTCATAAGGGTATAGAAGTGTAGGAGATGGTTATCAAGGTCGCCCATACCGTCATATTAGTTCAGCGATGGAACTTTGCCATTAAGGGGTTGCACTTCGTCTTAAACAACCCTAGTGAAGGGGGTCTTGTTACTAGCGACCAGCCCAGCATCACTAGCAGGCTTGTTTCCTTACTATTTGGAGAGCCGCTTTACCATTGTACGAAGCTCGTTTAGATCAGCATTGTCTGCCGAGTGAGCTTGTCACGCAGCATAATGAGCCTAAATTCCCTACAAGTCTGCTTCCTGCTCGTTGCTAGCTAGAGCTCAGTCGTGAGTAGCCGTAGACCTTACTGGCTACTGGTGTAATAGTAGATCAGGTTGCTGATCCTTACCATTTTGCTGTTACTATTGCTGCTGGGTGTTTCGCCGGTAATAGATTTAGATCAACATGTACTAGGCCTGCAAGACTATACACAGTGAGAAGACGTCGGGGGTTGTCCGGCGTGACTACTCCAATACTTAAGTTAGCAATGAGCTCTTTGGAGGAATAGACAACTTGATAAACAAGATGAGAATGCAGAGTTTGTAGAGAGTTTTACCATTGAACAATAGTCCGATATTTATAACGGAATGAAGTCGGCAGTTGAAGGTCAGTTGAAGGGGAGAGATTTTCTCTCGAAAGTATGAGATAATAGAGCTGTCAACCTCAATGTGTCCTTAATATTCAGGACGTACTTGTTTTATCAATACTTAATCACATCTGAAATACGCGACATTATAATTAATAAAAATATCATATTTGTAACTTGTAATTTAATGAATTGGATATTATTGCTATATTTTTTTAGGTTTTAGGCTCAAAATTAGGTGGAAGCATTGCACTTTTGTTTTGTACAAATCTATGTTGCATTTGTTACATGTGACATTCATATAAAGTTAATGCATGTTGCATATAATAAATGTGATATTAATACAAAATCAAAATCATATTTATTAATTTAATGTAATTAGTATTTGCATGATATTCATTAATTTTTATGGTAAGAAAATTTCTCCATTAGAAGTCTCGTTTGGCAAAATGAGGATGTAGACAATTACTTCATCTTTTACGGTTACGGAACGAAAGGAAGAAGAGTAAATTGGCAAATTAAGAATAGACAATTTATGCATCGACCATAATTATTCCGAGGTTCGAGGTATAATATCTGCCAGTTGAGTAGCATAAAAAGATGAGCAACATAATCAGAAATCTCAAATGAATAAACAACATCATCTACGGAAATTACACCAGCTAAAATTACATAATTTGCACCTTATAGAGAAATAATGAGGGAAAAAAGAAATGGAGAAGTATGTAAATATGCATGGAATATTAAATTGAATTTGCAAACAATTTGAATTATTTATAGATAATCTTTCAATAATTTTTATATTAATTTTTAATGAAAATAGAAGAAAATATTAGTTGCTACAAATAAATCGTGTATCTTAAATAGCAATTTAATGGGATTTGAAAATTTGGACGAGAATTTAATAGGTTTGCCGAGCATGCATTTAGAGACACCCAAAACCCTTAACCTTGCAGCTAGTTCTTTCCCCAATTATTTCTGAAAAATGAGGATTGAAGTCACCAGAAAATTTACCTGCTGTCCAGAGTTGACTGCAGGTATGATTGACAAGAGGACTAATAATAAACAAGAACGACATTATTCTCACGTGTGAAATGATTTCATAACTCCCAACAATCCTTTTATCTTGACCTTCAAATGATATGCCGTGAATTCGAAATTTGCAGCCGACTTTAGCCCTCGTTTTAACAAGAACAATGACTAGGAAAACGCAACCCAATTTTTGAAACATTTCAAGAGCTAAATGGGAAGAAAGACAACTGTGAGGCCTCTTTATTATTCACCTCAGAGATTCAGCAAAACATCATGCTACACAGGCCTGATATACATCTTCAAGGATCAAAATTGAAACTCAAAAGCATAAGTCGTTGAGTGTTCTCCTGTAGCATATAATGCAGAGAACTGATGTGCAAATCAGCCACCAGAGGACACAACAAAATCGTAAGGGCTGCTTTCATTTGTCTTGTTACCATTACTATCAGCAATTCTCACTTGAAGGGCATAGCAAAAGTAACCCCAGAAAATGACTGCACTATGAATCCTGTGCGCCTTGTCAAATGGCATCCATTTGTGAGCTAACTGATTCAGGTGCATACTAATGCTGCTGTGCACAAATAGAGCATATCAGGACAAAACTAAACCCTCAATAAAATCATCAACAGTGATAAAAATATAACAGGTGCAATCCTAATCTGTTTCCCCTTTGTTATCTCTGCCATTGTCAATGGAATTGGTCTAAATCCAGTTTTTGTTTTTTTACGATTTTAGCCCTCTTTGGCATCCCATAATACGAATACTTTTTTACTACAATCTTAAAATACAGATAGTACAGTGGTAATAAGCTGCATCTGTAGGTTAATGGATGGGCGAGCGAAATATGACAAGGATATTTTTTGTTTCAACTCAATTATACTCTCGATTTTTTCTCTCATTTTAATTAACCCCAGGCTTTGTCATAAATATTTCAGAAGATGCTACAATTATTTATATTGTTTGTCTTCTCTTCCTTGGTTAGTTGGTGCAGGGGGGGCATAAGGTGACCTCTACTTGTTTAACACTCTCATACATCCCTCCATTGAGAAAATTTTCCTGGGAGCGGAAATGCCACATGGCATGTGCATCAGAGATGGTTGTTGAGCAACTGGTGTCTAAAGTTACTGACAAGAGTGGTAAACTAAGTTATTGATCTCTTTCTTTCATAGACATGCATACAACGGTCTGTTTTTTCCGCTGTAATCTTTCCAACAAGCAGGTGGAAGCAATCACTCGAAACAGAAAACTACCTTCTTTTTTTTTTTTTTTTCCCTCTTAAACAAGGGAAAGAATGACAAATTTCTCAGCTCAGAGTTTGATAGCCCATGGGTCCTTGAAGTCCATCTTGTCGTGTCTCATTCTTTCCCATAATAGATGGCATCCAGGGGAACAACTTCCCAAGCTCCTTGCTGATCGTGCTAGGACTCTGCTGCTTATCATCGATTCCAAATTTTGCTCTTTCAACTGCTTCCATTATATCTTCTCTCGTAACCATTTCAGCACCTGTCAAATTACATCATGCTATTAGAGAAAACGCAAAGGGAATATACGTGGAAAAACAATGGAGGAAAAAAATGCATGAGGAGGGAAAAGAAAAGCAGACAGCAACGGAATTACATGGTTTCCTCCAGCTTTGATGACAACCAATCACAAATTGCAATTTACTGGAACACACCAGGATCTTGTAATGATATGCGATTTATCTAAAAATGAATTTTAAACGCACCTCTACGAGCAGCTAGCAAAGCAGCTTCATTGACGGTGTTTGCAAGATCAGCACCAACAAAGCCTGGGGTCAGTGAAGCAACTAAATCACTAATAAGGTCTATATCTTCCTCCAGTGGAACATCTCTCAGATGAACACCTAAAATCTTTTTCCTTCCTTCTTCATCTGGGGCTCCCACAAGCACTTTTCTTGAGAACCGTCCAGGCCTACAGAGTGCTGGATCCAATGCTTCAGGTCTATTAGTAGCAGCTAGGACTACAACTTTCATATCCGACTCAAATCCATCCATTTCTGTTAGCAACTGCATATATAAAGCGTTTTGCACCCCATTTAGAGAGTTGATGAAATTGTTAAAAGGAAAGCATGAAAAATAAGACCTTGAATGGAATATCCGTAACACAGAAATGCCAGTGAAGTAAGAGCAGAAAAGAGCGAATAAACAATGCAATAGTCTGCTATTTAAGCTCATGGCTCTTGAGTAAGTTAAAAAATCTGGTGATCTCAACCATGTAAGGCACTAGCTACAGCCATAATGCATCATTATACTAGTAAGAGTGAACTGACAAGATGTGCATTTATTTGGTTTTCAGTTTTAAATAAAGCAATTAAAACAAGCAGGTCTCGATGTTAATTGCCTGGTTTAATGTCTGGTCACGTTCATCATTAAAACTTCTACCACGCTTTCCTCCAACTGCGTCAAGCTCATCGATGAATATGATTGACGGAGAACATTTCCTTGCAGCACTAAACAGGTCTCGAATTCTTGCAGCTCCTCTTCCAACAAACAATTCAACAAACTCACTAGCAGAAACTGTAAAAAATGGAACACCTGCTTCTCCAGCAACTGCACGAGCCAGCAGAGTCTTCCCTGTTCCTGGAGGGCCCACAAGAAGCACACCTCTTGGAAGCTTTGCACCTAGCTTTTTATAGTTGATGTCGCCTTGTAGGCATGAAACGATCTACAAATCAACCAGGAAACGATATCAAAAGTGTTATGCCGCTGAGTGATACTGGCACACAATATGAAGATAAAAATGTCGCTGGCGCAAGCATTTTGTTGTTTGATTACCAATAAGAATTTTTGGTTGTTTTAAAGGGCTAACACATCTAACCATTTGAAAAGAAATATCATCTAATTGAGAAGTATCCCAATCAAGACAAAGGAATCAAGAGCGAATTACTACTATAAGCAAAATAATGAGAAAATTGCATGGAAGATAAACTTTTTATCCCAGAAAGGGCTCAGAAAAATTCCAAGTTTTCCATGCAAGTTCTCCTTCAATTGCTACTTTTAGTTCTAAGCAGTGTAATGAGAACATGCACTGCATGTTTGCTCGAATTTAAAAAGAAAAGAGTAATGTTTCCACTAAATTTGTAACTTGATGCAAACACTTTGAATCAGAAAAGATTTGCCAATATCTTCTCCAACTCTTTTCACAAATAGTCAAATACTCAAACCCTAAGTAAGATGTAGAATTTTTTATACAATCTAGGGCTTCAAATTATAGAAAAGGTTAATTTTTAGCAGAATCAGGGCTAAAATCAATGATTTTATTGATAAAATGGAAAAGAAAATACAATAGTTTCCTAGGAAGACAACTCCAAGAGCCAAAGCTCCCCAAAGAGAACAATTTCCCTCCAATTCTCAAAGAGAACCTAACTAAACTCACAAACTTTCTATCTACTCCTTTCTACTTACTAACTATTATTTATATTGACACAGTTCCTATATTTACAAACATGCCAATTACTAATACAACATATACTAACACATTACACACACTAATACAACATATAGCAACACACTATACTACCATAGACACAAGTCACCCCTAGTAGGGTCATGTCAATTTCTCTGTTCAAAGCCAATTCTCTTACTTAAATTTCATTGAGCACTTCCAAGTACTAAGCTATGTGCCTTTCCTAGAAAGAAATAAATTCTCAACACCTAATGAAGAAGAAGAAGAAGTGCCAAACAATGCGTGAACTAACTTCATCCTTCTTGTCTTATAAGCCTATTTTCTAAACAATGATAAACTAATAAACAGCCTTATATAAGACTGAAGTAACCTGCCACGTTTAGTTCAAAACCAAAGGCCTCAAGATCCATCAACCTTATCATCTAAGACATAATTACAGCTTCTTTACACATTTGAAAAAGAGAAAGCCAGCATTAAAGTGAATCAGAACATAACGCAGGAGCAATAACTGAAGATTAGACTAGGGTTTGAATAAACTTCAAAGTCAATTGAAAAGATCAGCACCATAGAAAGGCGGTAGAAGAACTATTGAACGTACACTTAAAAAGTGGAAGTTACCTCCATAAGCTCCACTTTTGCAGTGTCAACACCCTCCACATCATCAAAGCTGACAATTTGATTATTGGGCCGCCTCTTTCTTGCAGGGCTATTAGCAGCAGATAGTTGCCGATATAGAAGCCACATCAATGGGGTCAAAGGAATCCACAAGGATATGATAGTTATCAAAGTATTCCTCACGGACATCAACACAGATTGAGGTGCTGAACTATAAGTTGTTCCTTTTTCTCTCATCAAACTCAAGAGGAATTTCTCATCATGGTCAATCTTTCGAGTGGAGAACTGCCACTCTGGTGCAGAGGCACGTGGCCTTAATAGTTTCTTTATTAACTTCAAACCAAGAACTTTTCCAGCTTTCTCAACATCCTTATCAACAGCATCCTCCTCGCTCCTAACTGGACCACTTCTATCCCCAACAATTTCCTCTCTAGCTACATCATTGTCACGACTTTCCACATTCCTGTTATAGTATATTCTACGAGATCCTTCTTCAAGCAATACCTTATCAACCACACCATTTTGAAGGCTTGCTATTAATTCCGAATAAGGCATGACTTTAGGAGAAGGCAGTGCTGTTAGTTTCAAGAACAAATAGCATAGCCCCAAGACAACAGTAACCGATGCTGAAAGAGTTACTTTCTTCATATTTTTCCTCAAGAACACACCAAAATCATTCAACGTTGATCTAATGGATACACTCTTCAATTTAACCTTCAAAAGCCGCAGCCTCGGCCGTAATCTTAACAGGAACTTTCTTCTCCTATCTCCATTTGCTCTATTTTCAATACAGGAATATCTATATCCATTAACCTCATTATTCAATTCAAACCCATTTTTTCTTCTAAAAGAAAACACATTCACTGACTTTTTATTACTCCTGATAAACTTCCATGAAGAGAAACTACTGGTTCCATTAAAAAGTAATCTTAAATGACATCCAGACAAAAACTCATGCCCAGCCTTGCAACAATTTCGATAACCCAACAATGTAGGACTATTAAAAGCATTCCTACACTGTAAAGAACCGACCTTTTCTCGAGAATTAAAGAGCCCATTATTGCTAATAACGGATGTACAGGCCATGGATAACTTACAGCCACTTGACTATGTGATACTGCACAAGATATTACCTTTTACAGGGACATGGGAGCAAAGAAACCAAAGACATGGTATTGTAGACCAGGCAGAGAACTTGGGATATGAAAAAGGCCGGAAATCTTCCTTCTTTCTAGGATAAAAAGCTGGAAACCTCTATTACCTTCTTGTTTGTTTCTGTGGGGGAAGAGAAGAGATTTAGATATTTGAAGTTCAGAATCAGAGGATAAGAAACGATTCGCTTTGAAATCACTCACTATCAGGAATGGGTAATTATCTACTTTCTATTTGGGTGGGTTGTCTCGCTCTGGCTGTTGCGAGTTGCAATGGATAAAAAGAGTTCTCAAAGGACATATCAAAAAGGACAAAATCGTTAAAAAATCAGTTCATACGAGGGGTAGTGAAAATGGTCTCAAGAGAGTAATTTTAACCTTATCGTAGTTTTGCAAAAAGAACCGACAAAGCAAAATTTGACTGAATTTATCCGAAATATGCGCTTTTCTTGTTTATTAATATAGAACTAGGAAAGGACTTCTATAAAAATACCGATTCTTTTCAAAAAAAATATCGCAAAACTGGCGTTCATACTAAAAATTATTACAATTATAATATAATAAAGGTACATGCTTTCTATTCTTAATTTTTACATTGAAAATGCAGTGTAAAAAATTTCATAAGTTGTAAAATTAAAAAGATAGTATATATTGAATGCACCTTTAATATATCTCAAATATGCTGAAGGTGTATATGCATATATTATGTATACTTGTATGTTTTTAGTATAATTGAAAATACATTAAAAGTATATGCATTCACTTGTAAAATAAACCAAATAACCAATTTAAACGTGAAATACATTATTCCCTGCAAAGTAATAACACAAGCTTCATATAGTCAAACTCTCATTTCCAACAAACGAACTCCACTTGCCAAAACATACAAGAACAAGATTCAACATACATAATAATACTCCACTTCGCAAAACAAATAAAAAAAATTCATGTAAAAGTTAAGAATTTACAATACATTATCAGATAGAAAGCTTGTAATATATATTAACGTTCAATAAAAGATCAATACATATTCTTTTAAAAGTATATATTCACAATGGTTATTTGTTTAGATTTGTACAAACAATTACTAAAAATGACATCTCCATTTATTTCTCCTATGGTGCTGGAAGGCTTGGAAGGCCCATGATAGTGTAAAACGCCTCTGGCATACTAAAGACTCCAAAGGCTCTAACGATGTATTGTTTAGATCACAATGAGGCACTAGAATAGTTTGAAGAGCGAGCTCTAGTTGAGTTATGCACTCCCCCATGGAAAACTGCAAGTAGCCTAAGCACCACTTTTGAGGAGCTGAAGGAGAAAGGAGTTCCATCTAATGATGGAAATCTAAAGTCATGTAAGTGTTGCAATTGGCCCTAAAGTTGAAACCAACTCTCAAGTTAAGACTAACACCATATTGGAATCGATATCGTCTAAGTCCATAGAATGTCGTCCTTATAACGGTGCCTCCTAATCGTAGCTACCACAACCAAGCCTCGGTTGAGTACTCCTCCCCAAACTCTGACTTTGCTTCTAAGTGGAAGGTAAAGAGGTAAGATGGCATTCAGTGTAGGTGCTGCTTGATCCCTGTTAAGTAACCTCCAGTACCTGTCATCTTCATGTTGTGTATAGAGTATAAGGTCGATGTACTCCTCTACAAATTGTAGCGCTTCATTTTCCATAGTGAGTGGAGTGGATGGGAACCTGCTAATTGCACATCACGAAGCGAATTGACCTGAAATGAATAGAAACGGCATTGTCAGTCGATATAACATATGATGTGCACATACATAGAATGCAATTTATGAGGGAGCAGACACTTACGAATTAACTTATGATAACTCCCTAATATAGGATATAACAACTGGTGATCCACCTATACTAAGCCTAATAGTAAGGGTCAACTCCATTTAGACCTTGAAGCTAGATTAAGTAAAGGTAGCAATCAGCTTACAACCAAATGTAAGGGTCATTGACATGGATCCAGTCTACGTCAGTTCTATACGCAAGTCAATTTGGTAAAGGCGATCACTAGGATCAACGTCGTATGGGGGTAATCGATACCCGTAAAATTGAAAACCCACACAATTGGAGAAACACTACTCCACTATGTTAAAGTGAATAAGAAGGACCCGAGTCATCTATATATGCCTCTAACACTACAAAAGTAGGGTAGCAGTTGGAGAAACTCCTTAAAGTATGGCTCCCAAACCACCTTACAACAAGAATGTAGATGCAAAATGAGTATGAGATGTAATAAGATAAGTACATATAAGAAGAGTTAGTATATCATACCCGATACGCTGTTTGAAAGTTGAATGCGATGCAATATGCATCTACAACATGGATAACATGCAAAGTAATGTCCTACTCCACCCTCCATCAAGTCGCCAATGGCTTCCCCTTAGCAATCGAAAAACTATAATAACTCGGTGGGGTAATGTGGGAAAATCTATCACATGCCCAAACTTGGAGAAGAATGGTGGTCTCTTTAATCTTGTATGCATCAAACTAAGCGGTTAAGCACCGCTCACAAGTTAAAGCTCTAAAAAAAGGGTCCTAGAAGGCCCGTGTATTATGTCGACTTTCATTGTATTTTAAAAAATAATGAATGCATGTGCCTTCCTAATTCCACAATTTGTAGAATTTTTTACATTAAAGGCATATGTCATAATATTTTTCATTAAGGGCCTTTTTCCATAATATTATCAAAAAGGGTCTCGTATTCATATAAAACTCCTTAAGAAAGATTCAAGTTTGAATCGAGAATAAACCTAAAACCGACCCATCTGTTTATAGACCAAAACTGGACCTATGTGAACATAAGGTATATTTTTTGAAGTAATTGTTAATAAACCATGCATTCTTGGATGTATTAATATAGATGTGGGCACGATTCTAATCTAAATTGGATTATTTTCTTTTCTTCTTTTTATCTTTTACCCAAAGGTGAAAATTGTTTAATACATCAGTAATTTTAATAGAAGCTTTTGAAACCCAAAAACTACTATAGCATCTAAAGACAAAAGTTCTTCTAAAGGTTGTGATGGTTCAATAATCCAATCAAGTTCTAGTCCAATCCAATCTACAACTCTGTTATTATATTTTTGTAAGACTTAACATAGGCATCAATCCAATGTTAAATTTGGATCATCTACTATTAGATTCTCATTTGATGAGTTGATGGCAAATTGTTTTTACGGTTATGTAAGAACCTATATGAAGGTAGAAGACTTTTGCCTATATGTTCTAAAGAGATGGTATAAGAGAGTAAATGTAGGGTAATTAACAAGGAATATGATAAATAGAACAAAATTGTTCAATGATTTACCAAAGCACTTCAATACAATCAAAATTAATAATTTAGGGACATAAGCCGATTAAGGATGTTTTCAATTTGATATTGTTGGGGAAGTGAATTTTAAATAGGTTTTCTAAACTTTTGATTTATCCATTTAGGCTTTTAAGTATGTAGCCCGCTAATCAACATTAACATATTATCTTATAAGAAGTATGGCCACAAGATATTGAGTGCATGTAACGTAGATGTTTTAGTAAATGAAGAACCGTTTAAAACATGGGAATGGTTTATGGAGAATCCAAAGAAACATGTGGTGAGATAATGTATGGAAACTATGTGTCTTAGATATGATCAATACTCGAAGATCAACTCTGTTGTTGCTATAGCTGATGTTAGATGGCAACTTTAGTTTGCAGTATGGAAGTTATTTATACCATATTACAAATGATTTCAACAAGCCCTACCAAAACATACTATGTGAAAGAATTGTAATGGTTACTAGACTATAGATGTGGCTATATAAGTTTAAAACTTTAGTGGTTGAGTAGAAAAAGGCAAAGAAAGATACTACCTACAAGCTCTAGTAAATGGATTCTGCTCATGAGGGATTCTATTGGTTTAGGTATATGCTACAAACATCATTGAAAGTTATCGTTTTGCTCTAAAAGTACCTTAAGCTTGCTAGTAGTTGCATGTTAAGAATATTTTCTATGATCATGTTAAATACTTTTAGAAATCTGGTGATATCTATATGAAATTATGACTAATAGCCACCATCATATATAATTAATAATGAATAGATAAGAAGATGAAAACTTAATGGTCCTAATAACGAGCATATGGAAGATATATAAGAAGAAGCGCATAGATTATTAAACGAATTAGGTCAATAATATGCATGTCGAAAAAGGTTAAGACTAGTTTTCACCTTGAATTCTTGTCGATGAAGTCTATAGAGCCTTTTGGGGTACAGCGAGCTTAGTATGCAAGGTGCTTTAATTCTTGGGAGAGTGAGTCACAAAATAGATAAAGGTAGGCTCTTATGCTAGGGGGTTGCTCGACGTAACCAATCCCATACCTAAGTTAAAAAGGACTTATCACGAGGGAAATACTCGAGAGAAAGAGAGTTTGGTGTGTATGTGTGATAGATTAATAGTTTTGGGTCTTTGGTTGCCAATCTTACTTCAAAAGGGTTCAAGAGAGTACAAATATGTTAAGTCCTTGAGCTTCCCATCAATTCAGGCTGTATAGTCCTAAGATTTGGGGTTTTGGGGTTAATGAGACCTTCTAACATCAGCAAGAGGAATGATTACCTTTGAATTCCATCTTTGAATTCCACATTTGTCTTTTCCTCATTGGTGTTTTGTAGCATCATACATTAAGCCACATATGCTTCTGAGGGAGTGAGTTACTGGAAGTCACATTGCATTGAATGAGTATCGAGCATTTTTTTTCACTCCTGGTTTTTGTAAATTGATTTTCTCTAAACCAATCAATATTAAACCTTACCTGTTTAATACTAACCTTCAACTAAAGTTTAAAAAAACCGGTTTTTATTTTAAAAATGCATTAGAGTAATGATATGAGGCAAGTGCACTTATCAGTTTTAATATAGCGGATGTGAATCCGAGTCGATCCTTCAGAGACTTCGAATATTAATATTAACCTTAGCTTTATTATCTAATCGGAAAATTATGAAAGTTTGAATTAATTAAAAATACTAGAATTAACAAACTAACTAAATTATAAGATTTAATTAAGCAATTGAAAAAGTAATAAAATCAAGAACGACTTCAAGAAAGTAATAACGTATTTAGGAATTATTTCCCCTAGAGTTAATCATGTGATCGCTTAAAATATATTCAATTCGGTTTCTATTATTCTTGACCGGAGGGATTCACAACTAAAGTTAATACCTTTCTCAAGCATATTAACCCTAATCCTAAATTATTTACCGGAATCTCTTCACTTAGTAATATAATTTAGAATTGCATTAATGTATAATGAATTCCCATACAATTAATTAACTTTCCGGAAGAAACATGTATCTTATCTCTAAGTATATATGTAATCCTTTTCAATTATGTAAAGATCTAATTATACATGCAATTTCTCAATCAACATGCATAATATCATATATTGATTTCTAGAAATATCAATCAATAATTAACGACATAATTGAATCAAGTAAAGATAGAAACTTTATTGAAATTTCTAAATCAATCCAAGAATCACATGAAACCCTAGGTTCCATAATCCTAAATACTCGAATTCTAAGCTATCATAATGAATCTAAAAACGAGTTTCATCAATAATATAAAATAAAACATAGAAATCCCTTTTGATTGATGAACAATCTCTCTAATCTTGAAGTTGATGTTGTTTCCCTCTCTCTTGATGTTGTTCCTCCTCTTTCTTGATGTTGTTCCTCCTCTTTCTTGATGTTGTTCCTTAAGTCTCTTTCTTGATGTTGTTCCTTAAGTCTCTTTCTTGATGTTGTTCCTTAAGTCTCTTTCTCTTCTCTTGTGTCTCTCCGTTTCTGTAATGCCTCTCATTTCTTTTGAAACCCTAAGATATCCTTTTATATGTGTATTACAACGTGTCCCCAGGTTGTGTAACTTTCTGCACTAAGGCAAAATTTTCTGCACAACTTCATAACTTCTTCATTTGAACTCCGATTTGAGTGAAATTTGATTCTTTTTCTTCATTTTCGATCCTAGAATGCGTTCAAACCTAGAAATCAAAATTTTACTCAATTAAGTATCAATTTATTTAAAGAAAACCAAAAAATGTGAGGAAAATACTATAAAATCATCCTATGAAATATGTTTAAAATCCGAGTTATCAAGTAGCCATTCTATCGGTGTCAAGAAAAAAGAGTTAAATTATAACCAATTAAGTTGATTGGTTATACCTTAATAATAGGTTTGTTGACTAAACCAATTTTATAAAAACAGTTTTAGAAACCAGAGATCTAAATTCGGGTGTTAAGTTCTTTCAATCCTTACGAGTACCATCAACTATCCAATATTAATATTAATCTTAAACTTAAAAATCACTTTTCAATTCTATAAAACAAAACTCCATTATTTAACTAAATTAGATAACTTGAGTAATCTAAATTAAAAAGGAAAAATAAGTTTTTTATTTTTACCATTGCTCCATAGGTGCCTATGTACCGACTATTCGAGATCAGAAATATGTTGTTCTTTTTATTTTTTTTATAAAACTTTAGTTAGTTATTTGATTTTAGGTTCAAAAAAAGGTCAGGTTTATATTTTTACTCGATTCAATTTATTTAAGAAAATTCTACTAAATGATCATAATTGGTGTTTTATTTTGAACTTCAAATTGTTCCTACTTTGGGAAGGATCCATTTATTTTTATCTATTTTGGAAAAAACCAATTTTTCTAAGTGTTAAGAAAAATGATTTTTATTCACTAACCTATCTACTTATTTTCATTTTTATTTTTATTTTTATTATATTATCTTATTTATTTATTACTTATTTTATCTATAAAATATAGACTACTCTTTTCTTTTTGTTTTTCTTCTCTTCCTTTTTTTTTTCTTCTTCTCCCTTATTTCTTTCTTTTTTTTTTTATTTACAAGTACATAAATAAAAGAAATAACAATTTGCAGATCGGGTCAACTTAAGTTAACTCGATCGACTCCGATCGACTCATACGACTCAAATCGGCTTGAAAAGTTAAATTGGAGTGTTTTACCTGGGGTTTTTAGGTGTGAGGGCTCCAATAGTGGTGATGGTTTTTGCCAAAAACCCCCGTAGAAGAGGTTATCTTAGAGAGAGGAACCATGCTAGAGAGAGAAAGTGTAGTGTATGTGTTCCTTAAAGTGATTATAGTGCTTATATGTGTTGAAGATGAAAGACTAACCCTTATTTATACTATTGGCACAAAGCTTAAACTAAGAAAGTCAAGAAAATGAATTAATTCGTCAAAATCCATTAATGGGTTTTGACTTGAAAATTTAATTTTTTTTTCCATTTTAAGCTCAATTAATTGCACATTTAACTAAATTTGGATTGGTTTTTAGGCAAATTTAGAAGTAAACAATGTATATTATATGATTTCATCATTAATTTGGTGAAATCATATGATAAATAAGTTAAAAAATCACCTTAGATAAAGCATAAAGGGAAGGGAAAAAATTTGGAAAAAGTAGTTGAAACTTGCGAATTCAGAAGAAGAAAGGGGGCACCGGTTATGTGCAGGGCGCGTGCTACGCGCCCCCAGGCACACGTGCATTGCACGTGTACGTTTGAAAAAAAATGGGGTGCACTATGTGTACCTAACTCCTATAAAAGATAAAAGTAAGAATCCTTTTATATACATATATATATTAATTATTTTCTAACTAAAAAATAATAAATAAAAGTAAGAATCATAGTACTCCTAAAAAATCTTCTTACTTTTTTTTTCTAAATTTTTTGTATGTTTTCTAAATTTCTTATTTTTTAGCTTTTCTAAATTTTTTATATTTTTCTAAACTTCTAAATTTCTTATTTTTTGTGATTTTTCCTTTTTTTTTCTAAAATTTCTTGTTTTTATTATTTATACTTTTTTGGGTTTTCTTGAATTTTCTATTTTCTTGTGTGTTTTTCCTAATTTAAGACTCCTTATCTTATTAAAATAAAATAAAGAGGAGGGTAAAAATTAAGTGTCTATAATTACCTCTCTTTGTGGTGAAATTTAAACAAAACTTTACCACAAAGATAAAAGAAATATTATTTTTGCTCTAAAGGTAGATTTTATCTTAAGAAACAGTACATCTAGCTAGTTATTCTAGGCTCAATTTATTGGGGATTTAGTAAAAAGATTAAAGAGAGAGGAGATACATTGAGAGTTGAAAAGAAGAATTAAAGCCTAGTCGTGCCCTTTTGGGCTCACTAACTTCAGAGGGAGAGTCTCTTAAAGACTAGCAATCCTAAGTAGAATTGGTCTAGAGAACCTAGTTATACCTTTCTAGGCTCGCTAACCTAGGCGGAAGTGTCTCTTGGAGACTAATAACCTTAAACGAGGATTGATCTGAAGAACCTGGTTGTACCCTTTTAAGTTTGCTAACCTAGGTGGGGGCGTCTCTTAAGAATTAACAACCCTAAATGGGGATTGATCTGGAGAACCTAGTCGTGCCCTTCTAGGATCGCTAACTTAGGTAAGAACGTTTCTCGAAGATTAGCAACCCTAAGAGGGGATCGATCTGAAGAACCTAGTTATGTCCTTCTAGGTTTACTAACATAGTCAAGAGTATTTCTAGAGGACTAGCGACCTGAATTGATTTTAAAAAAAAGCGCCCTTATGGGCTCTCCAAAAGGATTTGATGATGGGGGAAGCACCATATAGGCTTGCTTAAGATAAACTAATGAAGGGCTTGTTAAAAGAATAGAAGTACCTTATGGGCTCGCTAAAAGAGATTAAAAAGAGACTAAGTTAAGATCGTGCTTTCACAAGCTGGCTAAGGACCAAATGCAAAAAGTGAATGCCTTATGAGCTAACTCAAAAGATTATTAGGAGTAAAAACTGGCTATAGTCTAAATGTAAATGCAATATTTAGAAACCAATGCACTAACATCATATGGAAGTACTTACTTGGTCTTGTTGATAGTACCCAAACTGTAAAACCTTTTCTTAGAAAGCCCCATCAAAACTGACCAACTCATTCTTTGATCCTTCGTTGTCAACCTAATTGATTTTGATCCGAAACCTCTAGGACTCTGCTAGCTCTTTTTAGAGATATCACAGAAATGTTACCTACTATTTTTGTATTTCGGGAACCTTTATGAATCGAAGCCCTTGCTTTTAGCTAATAAATATTTGCCGTGAGGTGATTACTTATTTAGATTTTGTAATGTCCTAAAAGATAGACAATAAAACTACTAGTTGAGGGAGATCAATATGTAATAAAGTATTTTAAAGAGTTTTCATTGTATGGAGTAAGGGGAATTGGACCTTTTAATGGAGCAAGTGATTGTTCCAATGTCGACAACAATCAAAGATACCAACTTTACTTGCAGATAATGAAAATTAAACCACAATAACATTTAAAATGACTGGCATTTTCGCTTTCTGAGCAAAATTTTTCATTGACTTCTCATGGGTAATACAACTTTAAAGTGTCGGCATTTATAGGGTCTCTCAAATCTGGACCATTCATTTGAGATAAAATTAAAGCCTCTCCTAATAATACTTATTTCATGACATAAAGCCTTCTGTAATTGGGAGGAAACTTCCCCCTAGAGTTTTGTGCATTAGGGAGAACCTTTCTCAACATCATGTTACCCTCTTTAAAGTTCCAGGGTCGTACCCTTTTGTTGAAAGCTTGAGCCATTATTTGTTGATAACACTGATTATGACATAAGGCTATCAATCTCCATTAATCATATTTAATTGCTTGATGCATCTCTTTACCCAATTGGCTTCGTCCAACTAGGTTTATAATAGTATTCTAAGCAATAAGATCTCAATCTCTACTGGTAACACTACTTTAATGCCATATACCAAAGAGTAGGGTGTTATTTGATGCATTCTTTACCCAATCGGCTTCGTCCAACTGGGTTTATAATAATATTCTGAGTGATGGGATCTCAACCTCTACTGGTAATACCGCTTCAATGCCATATACCAAAGAATAGGGTGTTGCCCCAATCAATATTTTGATGGAAGTCCGATAAGCCATAAGTGCAAATGGCAACATCTCGTGCCAATCTTTATATGTAACAGCCATTTTTTCAATGATTCTTTTAAGGTTTTTATTAGCTGCTTCAACGGCTCCATTCATTTGGGGTCAATAAGGAGTAGAGTTCTTGTAAATGATCATGAACTGTCGATACAACTCTGACATAAGCTTATTATCAAGATTGATGTCATTGTTAGTGATGATCATGTTATGCCTTGAAGTGATAGAGTCGTAACAGTCCTACCGTATGAACCATTGTAAGATAGAAGCTAACCATACAACCGTTATCTTAGACTTGATTTACACAAAGCATCCACAACTAACCTGCTTTAAAATAAATAATTCACAAATTAAATAAGTTAAATTCCTAAGAAAGTAAGAAAGAATACATATATATATATATATATATATATACACACACACACACACACACTAAGATTCAGATATTATAAATAATGTTTGTAAAATTTTCATCGTAGTATACTTCTTAAGCAATACATTATTCGAAAATGGAAAATTTTAAAATAAGAGCTAAGACCTTAAAACTATATCTATTCTTCTGTCGTATTTCCTTAGTCCCTAAGATCCAACAATTACTAGTTTCAATGTGAATATAAACTGCTTCGTAGCTAGCACCTGCAACAATGTCAATAGGAATGTAATCAACCAATAACTCAATAAGTTAGGACGAAGACTTAAAACTATATATCAAATACAAGCAGGGTTATCAACTAAATTAATTAGATGCAATGCATGTTCAAGTAAATACCATCGCACGATGTTGTCCAGCCCGTTGTAAGATTACAGAAATTGTACCTACTCTAATCCGAGTTGAGGAGTTTCCATTAATGGAATGGCTTAGGACCAAACCTAAGTTTGTGCAATGAAGACATCGCTCCTCCCGCAACTACCTTCGAACCATTGACTTCACTCTTACTGCGACCTCTTCACTTGTCACTTAGTTCACCAATTATGCTATCTAATGTTATCTTATGCTATTCTTTTCGAATGGGTCAGTATTTAGCCGGAGAATCCTAATGTTCCCTTAATAAGTTACTATGTAAGTCCAGTTTAAATTTATGAGTCAAATATTTAGTTAAATCCGGTTTAAAGTATTCAATCATTTCAAATAATCAAACAAATAAAAGTCAGAGTAGTACATCAAAATCATATCATCAACTCAGAATAAGCACATGCGTATAGTCAACTATTTAACAAGCACAATCAAATATAATTTTAAGCCTCCAACTACTACAAATTAGTACTCCAAAATATCATAATATATTAATCCTAAATTACCTAGACTTCCCGCTTGCTCACTTAAGGTACGACTTGCACATGTCATCACCGATCATTCCTATAATACAAACGTTGTTTCAATTTCCACATGTAGACACCTAGTTTTTGCCCTTCTTTTAGTTTTCAAATTAAGTTATAGGAAAAGTTCAAAAAAATAGAAAATTAAAGAAAGCCCCCTTAAAAAAAAAAGAAAAATGAAGAGTTTAAAAAAAAATAGGAATTCTAGAAAAATATTAAAAAAATAGGAAAAGACATAAAAAATAAAAATTTAGAAAAAAATATTAAAAAAAAAAAAGAAAATTTGAAAAGTCACAACAAAAATTTTGAAAAAAATAAAAGATTTTAGAAAAAAACATTTTGTTATGGTAGACTTTTAGTTTTAATTTAAGTTTAGAAGTTGGGCCGTTGAACTTAGGTTTAAATTTCGATCTAACCCAGGCTGACCAAGTGCATACGTGCAATTTAATTGCACATATGAACAAAACATAGGCCAATGGCTTGATGGTTAAGCATATGGGTATAGTACTAATATTAAGAATGAGTTATTGGGTTTGAAACTTGGTAAAGACAGGGTGGCCTTTTTCTTATTTTTGGTTTCTAATCACATCAAGGACTATTACGTGTTAGGATTTGATTGCGCCATGTGTCCTGACATATGGCATCATCGGATTTGATGGTCCCGCTAACGTAACACTACATGACATGCCATGTGTCACAAATGATACGTGGCACGCTGGGGTTGGTTAGCATAGCTGATGTGGTGCCACATCAGCTTACTTTTCCCTCCCCTTCTTTCCTTTCCCTCTCTTTCCCTTCTCTTTCCCTTCTCTTTCCCCTTCCTTCCTTCATTTTCCCCAGATTTCCAGTACTTTCCTTTTTGGACCACCCACCTTAGTACGATTTTTAGGCCCTTTCTTGTTGCAATTTCGCCAAATCAATAACGAAATTGCATACCAGACATGGCCTAGTGTCAATAATGATCAAGAATACGTCCAGATTCATGCATTAACTCAGTCAAACCGAGCTCCAAAAAGTTGGAAAAAACTTGAATTTCGGTTTTTCTCATTTAACTCCCATTTAAACTTTCCATGTTTCTGGGTTCATCTTGAGTATATAAAGGGTGTTGGAAGTGATCACAAGGGACACAAAACCATTCCCGAACTTTAGAATCGGCTCTTAAGCTCTCCCTCTCTCTCACGATTCTCTTTCTCTCTCTAACTCATTCTTTCTCTTTGAATCTCTCTTTTTCAAGCCTTCCACCACAACCCAATACTACGGCTATGACTCCCAATCCATCAGCTCTCAAACGTGACTACCTTCGTCTACTGCCATAGCCCCTAACAACTCCTCTGAGCCACCCTCCATCAAACCCTAACCGTCGCCCCTCTCTCTCTTCAAACCACCATCCTCAACCACCTTCGACCCAAACTAGCCACACAACTGAACTCCCCATTCTCTAAAACCCTTACCCCCAACTGACCAATCATACCTAGCAAACTCCTTATGGCCAAACCACCATCGTTACCCAAGGCCAACATAAAAAAAACTACCAACTTGAGCTCCATTGGTCTTAGCACTTCGGCTACCCCCCATAAATCCAATAAGATACTCACTAAAATCCCTTTCCCTTATAGTTTAGGTGGTTGGAAAACGCTTGGAGCTTCCCCATCGCGCGGTACTGCTTCCCTTCTATCCACAACCCCGAACTTGATCCTACAACCCGCATCTTTTTCCCTGTCCAGATCCTTTTTTATTTATTTCAGTTTCTTTTTTATTTTATTTTAGTTTGTTTATTTTGTTTTTGTTTTGTTTATTTATTTATTATTGATTTTGTTATTATTTTTTTCTTATTTATTTACCTCCAAATGCAAATGTAAAAGAAAAAGAAAAGAAGAAAAAAGAAAAAAATAGAAAAGAAAAAAAAGAGAGAAAACGAAAGGTAACTTTATTCTTTTTTTTGTTACTTGTTTAAATAAAAATAAATAAGCCATAATAAATAATAAATGAATTAAGTAAAAAAAGGGATAAATAAATAAAATAAGATTTATCACTTAGAAAAATTGATTTTTTTTAAAAAAAAGTGAAAATAAATAGGCCTCTTTCCAAGTGAGGACTATTTTAGAGTTTCCAAAAATAAGAAACCGATTAAGACGTTTTTAGGGATTTTTTTTTAAACAAATCAAAACTGAGTAAAACATAAACTCAATTATTTTTCCGAATTAAAACAAAACCAATCCACTAAAGTTTTACAAAAAATAACTACGTACGTCTGATCTTGAATAACGAGTACATAGGGACCTACAAGGCAACGATAAAAATGAAGCAAACCAAAATTTCCTTTTTCAATTTAAATTATTTCATTTGTCCAATTATAATAGTTAAATTGAGTTTTATCTTATAAAATAAAAGGGTGATTTTTATTTAAGATTAAAATTAATTTTGGAAAATCAATGGTACTTGCAAGGGTTTAAAAGTCCTAACCCCTGGATCTAGTTTCTCTGATTTTCAAAAAAACAGTTTTATGACTTAGTTTTTTTCTCTTTTAAATCGATAGACCGATACCCAAGTTATAACCAGTCCATTAAATTGGTTATAACTTAATACCTTTTCCCAACTCCAGTCGAGTAGCAACTCCAAATCTTTTCAAGTTGAAAAACGATTTTATTTAAACCTTAATCGAGAACTAGCATTAAACGGGTAATAGTTTAATACTAGTCGACTTAGAGAAAACTTAATTTTATAAAGAGAACTAGAAGGGTGAAAAAATTAGGCTTGTCACCACATAACTACCATAGATTGGTTTTATTCTTTAACGTTTATTGTTATCTTTAGTTTAAGGTTCCGGTATACTTAATTATTCATGTTTTTAAGTCTCTTACTGTTATTCTTACTTCAGGTTGGGTTCTAATTCAATTTTTGAGTCAGTTTCTAAAATAGGTTTTAAATCAGTTTCGGCTATGAGTGTTATATGCAAATCCTATAATCTCGTTTCGAACCATAATGTGAAATGAATCACATTATATTCGGGTATCCTAAATATCATATTTGGTTTCTAATTAGTACTTTAGTTCATACGGTACACTATAATCCTAATTTAGCTACCAAATTTGCTCTCGATTCAAGAATAACCTACGTTTTTCATGTAATTTCATAAATTCTCATTCCAAATCAGATTTATATTATATTTCTATTATTATAATACCATAAATTTTTATCTAAGATTTTTCACTCATTTATTTTCTATATACACATATTATGTATTACTACGTATTATATACTTATATTACCTATTTAACACCTTTAACACTACATATATTATCTTTCACTACCAATAATATGTTAAGATGTCTAATTATATTCTAAATCAGAATTTATACTTAATTAACCTTAAATCACAAACTTAACTTAAATATACCCTTTCACCCACATATTTAATACATATTATACATAAACTCTAGGTAAATATATAATAATTAGTATCCAAGTTTTATTAAAGCTAAGGAAAATATATTATACTTAATAAATTATAATTTTTATATTATGATTATGAAAAGTACTAAGATATTTATATATATATATATATTATTCTTCGATGTATTAATTTTAGGTTTGATTTAGCTAAAAATTAGCTTAAATTAGGTAAACAACCAAATAAAATTATAAGATACAAACTAAATATTTCCAAAATCATAACTAAGCTTTAGAATTCGTTATATATTAGATTCATTAAGGAATTTAATTAAAAATCGATTATTTCTTTCATATAAAAAATAAGGTTGATTCAACAAAATAATTTTAATAAATACTAAATATATATTTTATTGAAAAAATATTTTTATTTAAATTAAATATATCATATAAGGAATATGTACACTGAAATTAGCTCGAAATAACATTATTTACTATTTTTGAAAATTCATACAAAATTCATTAGGATTAAACATGTTCTTAAGAAACCTATATAAAAACTTATAATTTAAAAAATATGACTTCATATTATAATTATATATGAAAAAATACCTAGGGAAACCGAATTTCATAATTTTTCATGCATATTTGATATTTTTATTAAATTAAACAAAATCAAAAGGGAAATCGGAACTCACTAATCGACAAGCTTCTAGCCACCAGCGGTGACTCCACCATTATCTACAGCCATAGACATAGGGTCTACTATTTGGTGGTGGTGGCTGTTCCTCTCTAGGTGGTTGTTAGATATGGTTTTCCTTTATAAGCCTTATTTGCACTATATTTTTCTAATTTTTTGTAAATTTAGTTTTTCCTCTTTTCTCTCCTCTTCTTAAATTTTTCCTGATTCTAAACTGACCAAAATGAGTTTTGATAGTGGTTTTCTGAATTTATAGGGTTGTTAGGTGTTTTTTATTTAATTTTCCACTTGACAAGTGCTCCTTATCCTCTTCTAATTTTTTTTATTTGTCTTAATTTAATCGGTTGCTTTTATTTATTCACTTCCAAGCTGCCCAGCCTCAATTCTGTATTTTTTTTTTTCATTTTTTCATAATTTTCCTAATTTTTTTTCAGTATTGATGATTTTCTTTAATTATTTAATATTATTTTAGTGTATTTCTGGTATTTTAAGTAATTTCGTATATTTCTACCTACATGTAAATACATATATGGCATAAATAAATACTCTTAAATGTTATTTAAGTTATTTTATGATTTTTAGTATACATATAATTTATTTTTAGTGACCCGTTAGTTATTAGAATTTAATTTACGCATTTTCGATATATAACGAGTAATATACTTAAAATTTGATATTATACTATTCTATAATTTTATTACTTATTTTCTTAAATTCAAAATTATAGGATCACTTTTACTAATAATTTTAGCTTCATCATAAAATTTTGGTTGAATCAGACAATTTACTCGATTACTCTAAATTCTACAAACCGAATCTCGAATATCTAATTGTAAGTCTTACAGATTGTTTTTGGAGCCCCATATCGAGCCAAGATATCTCTCTTGATGAACTTAACTATAACCCCTTTAGTAATGCTCGAGTAAGACGAAGCCTCAACTCATTTGCTAAAGTAGTTGATGGCGACCAGTATAAAGCGAAGCCCATTGAACACTTTTGGTGTAATTGGGCTGATGATATCTATTCTCCACATTGAAAAAGGCCATAATGCTGAGAGTATGTTTAGTTCTTGAGGTGAGGTGTTTATCTTATTTGCATAAACTTGGCATAAGTGACAATGGATGACGTATTTGATGCAATCACTTTTCATTGTTGACCAATGATACCCTAGCTTAATAATTTTCTTAGTCAACATGTAACTGTTCATGTAAGGGCTACATACTCCTTCATATACTTCTTTCATCAACATCTCAGCCTCCTTATCGTCCTTACATCTTAAAAGTGGAATGCCAATATAAGGTGGACTCGTTTATTAAGAATCGAGTAGCTAATCTCCTAATTATCCTTCTGTCATTTTTCTTAACCTCTTCAGGGTATGTGTCTTATTGTAGGAACGTTTTAACAGCATGGTATTATGGCTTTTGGTCATTCGTACCCTCAATTACCAAGAAAAAAATAGGCTTGTTTTCAATTTTAATAATAAGGGGTTGAATCTCGACTCTACCGGATATCTAGATCATAAATGCTAGAGTGGCTAAGGCATCGGCAAATTGATTTTGAGTTCTTGATACGTGATTGAAGGTGATTTCTTTTAATTTCTCCATCAATTCAATCAAGTGCCGGGTACTAATTTAGATACCTTCGTATTATATTCTCTTCGAGTCTAGTCAATAATGAGTGAAGAGTCCTTATGCACTTCTAATTCTTAGATATATTTATCTAAGGCCATTTTAAGTCCTATGATATACGCTTCGTATTCATCAATATTATTAGTATATAGGAAAACGAGTCTTACAGCTATAGGGTATTAAGTACTTTTAAGAGATATCAGTATTGCCTCAATTCCACATCCAGACACATTAGCTGCCCCATAAAAAACATTCTCCATTTCAGTGGTTCATCCTCTTCTCTTTTGTCAAAGATTCCTTAGACTATGAAGATATCCTCATCAAGGAAATTAACTTGTACCTCTTGAGGGGTATTATCGGAAGGATTTTCTGCTAACTGATCTACTAGAGCTTACCCTTTGATTGAATTTCGGTTCACATACATAATGTCGGACTCTAATGGTAACATTTGACACTTTAAGATTCTACCAATTAGAGTCGATTTGCCTGCCAAGTATTTTAGGGGATCGTGCTGAGTCAGCAATTCAACCTAGTAATAAAGTATGTATTGTTTAAGCCAATACATTACCCAAAGCAAAGCACAGTAGGTTCTTTCAATTTCTGAATATTTATATTCTCCTTTAGTAAATTTCTTGCCCAAGTAATATACAGCCTGTTCTTTTCCTTTCTTGTCTTTCTAGCCGAGTATGTACCCCATGGATTTCGATAATATTGTCATGTATAGAAATAAAGGCTTTTCAAGTTTTGGACTTACCAAAATTGGAGGATTCATGAGGTACTCTTTAATCGTTGTAAAGGTTTGCTCGCATTCTTCGTCTCAATTGATCTTAGTATTCTTTTTCAACAACTTAAACAAGGGATGGCACTTCTTCATGAGTTGAGATATGGACTAGGTTATGCAGTTTAAACGGCCCACCAAGCCTTTAATTTCTTTAAGTGTATGTGGAGGGGGGAAGTTAATTATTACTTTGACTTTATCAGGGTTCACTTCGATGCCCTTTGACTGATTATAAAATCTAATAATTTCCTTGAATTCACTCCGAAGATACACTTCTCTAGGTTGAGCTTCAATTGGAATTTTCTTAACCTATCAAACAATCTCCTCAAATTATCCACATGATTTTCTTCTTCCTTACACTTTGCAATCATATCATCAACATATACTCTAATTTCTTTGTACATCATGTCATGAAAAAATTGCTATCATAGCCCTTTGATAAGTTGCCTTAACATTTTTAAGTCTGAAAGGTATTACATCATAGCAAAATGTGCCTTAAGTTATGATAAATGTGTCTTGATTTTATCTTCCTCAGACATTCGAATTTAATTATATCTGGAGAATCCATCCATGAAAGAGAAAAGATGGTTTTAGGTTGTATTATTGACTAAGACATCAATATAGGGCAAGGGAAAATTATCTTTAGCGGTTGCTTGATTAAAGTTTTGAAAGTCTACGTACATTCTAACTTTTCCAATCTTCTTCATTACTAGCATAATGTCGGCTACTCGTTTAGGATAATTAGATACCTCAATGAAACCGACCTTTAGTAATTTTCTAACTTCTTCCTTAATTTTCAACAAGACATTCGGTCTAAACCTTCGTAACTTCTATTTCTTAGGTTTAATATCTTCTCGTGTGGATAAACAATGGACCACGATTAATGGATCTAATACGAACATATCTTCATAAAACCATGCAAATACATCTTAGTATTTAGATATCAATATGGTCATTTTTACCTTTTCGTCTTTGGTGCGAACTATGACTAAGAACAGACAAGGCCAGTCGCTGGATGGGCCCGAGTTTGCATAAAACTTAAAAGAACTTAATGGAAGAAAGTGCGAAAGGAATGAATGATGAATGAATGATGAATGAAAGGTAAGCAAAACTCATAAACAACTTCAGTGGATATAATGCATTAATGGAACTTCCAAGGACTCACGGTACAATTCGATATGACGTATAAATCAGTCTAGTGAGGTTACTAGCCACCTAATTGTCACGTCCCGAAACGGCAGAGTCGTAATAACCCCGCCATGTAAACTATCTTAAGATAGAAGTTAGCCTTACAACTGCTATTTTAGACCTGATCTACACAAGGCGTCTACGATTAACCCGCTTTGAAGTAAACAGTTTGTAATTTAGATAAAGCATTTATCTAAGAAAGTGAAAAAATTTATATATATAATACTATAATTCAGTTATTACATCCTTCAAAAATGAAAAAAAAAATAATTCTAAAATAAAACTTAGACCTTAAGAATATATGTTTGTTCTTCAAATATTTTTCCTCACTCCTCAGGATCCAGCAGTTGCTAGCTTCAAAGTAGTTGTTTGCTGCTTCTTAGCCAGCACCTACACGACGTCTATAGGAATGTGAGCAACCACAGCTCAGTAAGTTAGGATGGAGGACTTAAAACTATACCATACACATAACGAGGTTTTCAATCATTTACTAGGTGCAATGCATGTGCAAGCAAATGCTATCATACGACGTTGTCCGGCCCGTCGTGAGATTAGAGAAATTGCGCCTGCTCTAATCCAGGTTGAGAAGTTGCCATTAATGCAACAGCTTATGACCAAACCCATGCTTGTGTAATGGAGACCCCGTTCCTCCCGCGACTACCTTTGAACCACTGTCTTCACCCTCGCCACGACCTCCTCTCCTGTCACTTAGTTCGACTAAGGATGAAGAAGGGATCATTTTGCAATCCTACGCTATCCCTTTTGAAGGGGTTGGTATTTGGCCGAAGAGTCCTAAGTTCTCCTAACGAGTTGCCATGCATGTCCAATTATGATTACTGGTTGTATATTAGATTAAGTCCAGTTTAGGGTGATCAATCATTTCATACAAGTCATACAATACATGACAAAGCAACAAACAGAATCATAGTATCACCCATAATCAAGCACATGCACATGCACATGCACACAGCCAACTATCTAACAAGCACAATCAAGCATAATCTCAAGCCTCCAAAATACAGCAGTGTATTAATTCCCAACTTATCTAGACTCCTCGCTCACTCACTCGAGGTCTGATTTGCTCAGGCCATCGCTGATCATCCCTATAATACAAACGTGGTTTCAGCTTTTCATATAACTATTATAGGTTCATTTTATCCTATAACGCTTATTGTTAGGTTTTGTTTAGGGTTTAATATGCCTAATTATCTAGGTCTTAAGTCTTTTATAATTATTCTAGGTTTGGGGTTAGGTTCGGGTTTGGTTTCCACATCGATTTCTAAATTAGGTTCTAGTTCGATTTCTAAGTAATGTTTTATATTCCAACCCTAAAAATTCGTTTCAACTCATAATGTGAAATTAATCACATTACTTGCCGACCTCCTAAATATCATTATTACCCCTAGTTAGTATTTTATTTCATCTGGTACACTTATATCCTTATTAGTGTACCGAATTTACTCCTAATAAGAGAAATTTTTACATTTTTCATATAATTATATAAATTCAAGTTTCTTATCAGATTTATTATATATCCTTATTATTTATATAATATCAATTTTTATCCTAATATTTTCTATTTATTATATTTTCAAAAATTACATATTATGCATTATTGCCTATTATGTACATAATGCACTTCTAATATTTCTATCACTTTAATTACCACCCTAAACATCAATTATCATTTCAAAATGTCTAAATTCATCCTAAATCAGATTTTACTCCTAATTTTCCTAATTTACAAAATTAACTTAAAGTTAACTATTTTTCCTTATTAATCATTTACTACATAATTAACCTAATAATTACATCTAACACCCTAAATGCTACAAGTATCATACTCCATCAGATTTCAACATCCTAAAACATATAATTATTCACTAAATCAGTAATTAATCATTTAATTACTTAATTAACCCTAAATTACCCATTTTATGCCTCATTTTAGGGCCTAAAAATTATCTAAAAATTTTGAAAATTAATTTTTAAAAACGAGCTTTATAGCACAGTTCTATATCATCTAATTAATCTACACAAAAATTTTGGGCTCGAAACTACACTCCTAAGGTCATTATTTCTAAACCGAAACATGCTTGGTTTTGCAAGATTTCTTAAGGACCCTATATCACGAGACATATTTTCATCAAAATAATATTTTTTCTAAAAAATTCATACAAAAATATTATAGAATAACAAATTTCATAATTTTCTAATAATATTTACTATTTTTACAAAATTATATAAAATCAGGCTAGAAATCGAACTCATCGATTTGGGTGGCTCTGGCCACCGAAGGTGGCCATGGGTGTATCGGCCCACCTGGGTGTTGCCACCACCGTGTGGTGGTGGTGGTCGTCCACTCCAAGATGCTCGTCAGGTCTGGGTTCTCCTTTGTGGCCCTAACTACACAATTTTCCTTTTCTTTTTTTTTTCCTTGGTTTTTCTCTCAATTTTCAAGTCTCTCTATTTTTCTCAAATCCCTAACTGTCCAAAGGAGTTCTCTGAATTTTTTTCCTATTTATAGACGTTTAGAGAATTTATTGTGTATTAAATTGGACAAGACAATTGCCTTATCCCTTAATTTTTGGCTTTTGTGTTGTCTTAATTTAATTGGCCGATTTTTTTATTTTTTTTCCCAACTGCCACAACCCAATTCTGGATCATTCCTTATTTTTCCTGATTTTTTTAATTTTTCCTTAATTAATTATGAATTTTCTTTAATTATTTAGTATTATTTTAACACATTACGCGTATTTTAAGTAATCACGCATATTTCTACATATATGTAAATTCATATATAGTACAAATAAATATTTCTAAATATTATTTAGGTTATTTTATGATTTTTAGTATACATATAATTTATCTCTAGCGATTCGTTAATTATCGGAATACATTTTACGCATTTTCGATAAATAACGAGTTATACACTTAAAATTTGGAATTTTTATATTCTTTTATTTTATTGCTTATTTTCTTAAATTCAAACTTATGGGATCATTTTACTAATATTTCTAGTTTTACTTTATAATTTAAATTCGATCAAGTCCTTTAACCAATCGAAACCTCGAATGGCTAATTTTGGGACTTAAATTAACCCTGCTCAAGGGTTAGGATAAGAGTGAGGTTAAAAGTAAACAAAATGTTTATGCAAGGAAGAAAAATGCTCAAGTGTTTTAAGGATGATCCGATCTAATGATTTACAAGTACAAGGATATTTATACTCATAAGTTATGGCAACTTGCCTAAAAAAGAAAAGATAAAAGGGCATTTTCTAAGGAAGTAATGTACAAGATACAAAAGGGTAAAAATGAATATAGAAGAAAAACAATTATTGGTGCAACGGATTTTGCACATAATAATGTATACGTGCTAATGCTACATTAACAAAATCGTTAGAAGATGCAGACAAAAAGTACGGACAGATGGCTTATTCGAGTAGGGATGGCTTAATCAGTTTGGAGTCTTTCTTTCTCGGCAAGAAAGATGCCGAGTAATTGGTCAGCTCAGGCATTAGTAAGTAATCTTCAATTCGGCATACTATAGAAAGATGGGCAGTCATACGACTCGATATGAAGGGTGACTTGGCAAGGAAGTATTCAGCCTCGGCAGGGGTCGATTGGAACAGAAGGATTCATCTTGCCAGTCCCTCCAATCTTTGTGCTTAGTTACGGGTCAGAGGTTTAGTAGCCTAATTCCCATCATTTTTCCTTCAAATTTTCTTCAATTTTCAATAACTTAGGGTTGTCATCGGTCTCAACATTAATTATCTCAGTTGGTTCATTAATGGAAATTTTACTTATTTCATGTTTTTGCCAGCTTTCTTACACATCACTATGGTCATTGACATCACTTCCAACAACTAACCTAGTAGGGTTGGAGATGATATCAATATTTTCATCACCTATCTGCACAAGGTATCCATAGCCTTTATTCGAAGCATTGGATCTGGGAAAAAGAAAATTATGTAAAAGAAAGAGTGTAGGTAAGGAAGAAGTGAAGAAAAAAGAAACTAATTCTTATTTATAGGAAGTTTCTTTTAACTACAATTATTTGTAAAATAAAGGTAATTTATTACAAAACTCTATAAAATACTGGACCGTGATATGCAGTAGCTCTAATCCGGGTGAGGAGTTCCATGTTATGCAGTAGCTCACAACCAAACCCAGGCTTGTGCAATGGAGACCTCGCTCCTCCCGTGACTACCTTCGAACCATTGACTTCACCTTCACCGCGACCTCCTCTCCTATCACTTAGTTCGACTAAGGATGAAGAAGGGACCATTTTGCAATCCCGCGCTATCCCTTTCGAAGGGGTCGGTATTTGGTTGGAGAATCCTATAATCCCTTGACAGGTTGCAATGCATGACATTATTTATTATTCGGGGTCGACTGATATTAAATTCCGTTTAGGGTGTACAAACAATTTCATACCAATTCAATCAGTCACAAAATCACTCACAATACAAATTCAGCACAAATCCAGATACATCAAACACATGCGTAAACTACTTACAATCACAATCATATACAAGCTTAAGTCTCCGAGTACTACAAAACTAGTACTCTATTATAATAAGCAATAACCCAACTTACTTGGATTTGCTCGATCGCTTGATCCTTTAATCGCAAGCCGATTTTATCTCTGGATGTCCTATAATACAAATAGGTCTTTTTAGTACTTAAAATTTACTGTTTCATATTCTAAGTTATATTTTAATTCATTTTTGTCCGTATATGCCCATTACGTCCTAATGATTCGTGTACTCTATTTTTGTGTTCAAATCCTAAATGAGGTTTTAAACTTTGATTTCTAAGCCTGAAATATGCTCGAATCCTAATGTGAAATAAATCACATTAAGCTCAAGTGTCCAAATATCCTATTGGGTCGTAATTTGGTATTCTAATCTATTTGGTACATGCTAACCCTAATCGCGGTATCAGATTTATTCCCGATGTGTAAAAATCTTATATTTTGAGACTTTTTCTTAAGATAAATTGTTATTTTCAGATTTATTATTTTTCTGATTTCTATTATAACATTATCTAAATAGCTCTATTTTTTTAGATTTATTAATTTACAATATCACATTTTACTAATTTCTTATATTACTTACCTAATTTCCCTAATTAACCATACTTAATACCTAAAGGCTAGGATTAGGGTTCCACTTCAGAGATTAACATCCTTAAACATATAATTAATATCCTAATCAGTAATTAACATTCTAATCACCTAATTAACCCTAAATCACCCAAATTTTCCATCATTATAAGGCTAAAAATTAACTTAAAAATTTCGAAAATTAATTAAAAAAAATGGCTTCATAGCACTGTTCTACATCATATGAGCATCCTACAAAAAAATTTTGAACTCTAAACTACATCTCTAAGCATATTTATTTTCCGGTTTAGTCATGCTCGGTTTTGAGCAATTTGTTAGGGACCTTATAATTATAGATTTAATTAAACTAAATCACTATTTTTCCCTTAATCTACATACAATAAAACCTCAGAATAACAAGTTTCATAATTTTCTAGGCAAAATAACTAATTTTACAAAATTATTCAAAATCGGGTCATTGAAGAGACTAACCGGTCCAAAGTTTTCTGGCCGTCCAAGCCCCGTCCAAGGTTGTCGGCCGGTCCAGGCGGTGGTTCTTAGTGTAAGGTGGTGGTGGTGGTTCGGTCCCGGGTGGTGGTGAGTAGTTCGTTTGGTTTACTTGCCTAATCTGCACAGTTTTCTTTTTTTTTTTTCTGGATTTTCTCTCCATTTTTTCAGTGTTTCGATTTTTCTTAGATCCTAAATTGACCAAATGACTTCTGAAATTTTTTCCCCTATTTATAGACAATTGTAGCAATTAATGTGCATTAATTTGACAAGATTTTGCCCATTTCCCTAAGTTTTTGGCTTTTAGGTTGTCCAAATTTGATTGGTTAATTTTTCTTTTTCTGGTTTGAAGCTGCCACGACCTGATCTTACTTCATCTTATCCTCTTCTGATTTTTCTAATTTTTTTATAATTATTTTATAATTTTCTTTAATTATTTGCTTAGTTTTTGGCCAATTTAGGTAATTACGCGTATTTTTATCTACACGTAAATACATGTGATGTACACGTGAACATTCCTAATTATTATTTTGTTCATTCTAAAATTTTTAGTATATATAAAATTTATCTCTAGTAATTTATTAGTTATTTCGTTACACTTTTCGCATTTTCGGTAATTAATACCTATTATGCTTAAAATTTGAAAATTTTATATTCTCCTATTTTATTACTTATTTTCTTAAATTCAAGTTTACCGGGTCAGTTTTACTAATATTCCTCGCAATAGTTTATAATTTGGGTTTGATCGGATCCTTTAACCGATCACCTTAAACCGTGGGTTCTAAGTTCAACTCTACAGTTACTTGGCTTGGCTTTAGGGCTTACAAAGATCTTTCCAATAACATCTTGAAGATCCTTAGGATGCCCAAAACTTTGAATTAGATGGGCCGAGGTCAATCGATAAGTTGATTTCCCTTCTAGATCCATCAAAAGCCTTAACTGTTGTCAAACTTCGCTTAATAGTAGTCGTATCAATGCTCAATAGATCTAGGGTAACTAAAGAGTGGACATTTAAGGATGACCCGTTGTCAATGAGGACTCTTGTTGTGATGATGTTGTTTACCCTCACTATTATGAATAGAGGTTTGGTATGCTTGTTACGCTTGTTACCTTCTTTGTTGAGTTCCTAAGTAAAGAAAGAAATCCGATCCATAGTGAGGATAGAGTTAGTAACAGGCCCTATTGTTTTAGTTAGTATTTCACAAGGGACTTTGACTTCCCTCAATGTTCTAAACAAAGCTTCTCAATGCAGTTCTAACTCCATTAATAAACTTATGAGGGATATTTGTGCTGGAGTCTTAGCGAGTTGATCAATTACTTTATACTTGTTATACTCGATTATCTTGGTGCAGGTAGACAATCCTTCTTCATGTTCAACTGATTCATTGTTTGGTCTTTCTAGCATAGCCTTCTTTCTCAAATCTTCCCTTAAATTGTAGATTTTACCAGAGTGGGCAATCCCTCCTAAAGTGAGCTCGATTGCCGTTAATTTACTACCTAGTAGTTGAGAGGGGCAGTTTTATAACTTCTAGGGGCTAAAGGTACATGGAAGGTATACCTTTTAGTCTGTGGAAATTGTTTCTCCTCTTGCTTGTAGAATCTATAGACTCGGGGGTCTTGGTTGGAACTAATCGTGTTGATGGAAGAAGTTGAATTGTCAAATATCATATTAATGACGGGCCTATGGTTAGGCAAGGGGTTATTGTTAACGTTTGGAGCAAGAGCCTCCATAAAATCTAGCTAAAGTATACCTTCGTCAATTAAGTTTTGAATTTTATTCCTTAACCTCTAACACGAGTCGAACCTCTAGCATGAGTTAGTTGAATAGCCCACTTACCCTAGGTGATATTGACACCTTGCATTAGGATCAAAGAATCTTAACCTTTCATTAGGATCCTTAGAATGGAGCGAATTATCCTTTCTTAGTTTTTCAAGTATCTAACTGAGTAAAATGGGTATTTTAGTGAACTACTTAGGGGCCCTATTGACTTGTGATTAGCTTTTGTATTGTTGTTGAGCTGGCGGAGGATTTGTCTCGAAAGAAACCCGAGCGTTGGGCTTGGTATTCGAATTGACCATGCTGACAATAACTTCTCTAGACTTGTTGGTGGTAGGTTTAGTAGAAGGTAGTCTTCTATTTAATGTCTCTTATAACTTGCCAAAGGAAACGATACTTTCAATTTGATACCTTATTGTTACTACTTTTGCAAAACTAAAAGAGGCCTGCCCAATTAGGTGAGAGAAATAAGGTCTCTTAAGAGTGTTGATAAAATTCAAAGTCAACTCTTTCTCAATCATGGGAGTGGATAACCTTATAGTTAAGGACGTTTACCTTTGGGCATATTCTTTAAAAGATTTATTATGCCTCTTCCTCAGGGTAACTAAGTCCATTATAGTCGATGTCATCTCAACATTGAACTTATATTACTCATAAAATGCCTTAGCCAGCTTTTCCATGTGTTCACTTGATTCAATTCTAGTTGGGCGTAATAGGTCAAAGTAAGGCCAATTAGGCTATCCTGAAAAATTTGGACTATGAGCTGGTTATATTGCACATACTTACCCATCTTGCATACATATAACCAGGTATGCAGTGTAAGCTCTAAAGCTAAGCCAATTGACCGTAGGATTGAACTTAGAACATAAGTTTTGGATGATCGGTTAAAGAATCCGATTAAACCCCAAATTATAAACTATTAAGAGAAATATTAGTAAAAATGACCCCGTAAACTTGAATTTAAGAAAATAAGTAATAAAATAGGAAACTATAAAATTTTCAAATTTTAAGCATAATAGGTATTAATTACCGAAAATGCGAAAAATGTAATGAAATAACTAATAAATTACTAGAGGTAGATTATATGTATACTAAAAATTTTAGAATGACCAAAATAATAATTAGGAATGTTCACGTATACACCACATGTATTTACGTGTAGATAAAAATACGCGTAATTACCTAAATTGGCAAAAAACTAAGCAAATAATTAAACAAATTATAAAATAATTATAAAAAAATCAGATGAGGATAAGCTGCAACAAGATTAGGTCGTGGTCAGCAAAAAAAAAATAACCAATAAGAATTTGACAAACAAAAAGCCAAAAATCAAGGAATTGGGGAAAAATCCCATCAAATTAATGCACATTAATTTCTACAATTGTCTATCAATAGGGGAAAAAAATTTCAGAAGTCATTTGGTCAGTTTAGGATCTGAGAAAAATCAAAACGCTGAAAAAATCCAGAAAAAAAAAGGAAAACTGTGCAGATTAGGCAAGTAAGCTAAACCCACCACCCACCACCACCTGGGACCGAACCACTACCACCACCACCACCCTACACTAGAACCACCGCCTGGACCGGCCGACAACCTTGGACCGGGCTTGGACGGCCAGAAAGCTTTGGACCGGTTAGTCTCTTCAATGACCCGATTTTGAATAATTTTGTAAAATTAGTTATTTTGCCCAGAAAATTATGAAACTTGTTATTCTGAGGTTTTATTGCATGTAGATTAAGGGAAAAATAGTGAGTTAGTTTAATTAAATATGTAATTATAGGGTCCCTAACAAATTGTTCAAAACCGAGCATGACTAAACTGGAAAATAAATATGCTTAGAAGTGTAGTTTAGAGCTCAATTTTTTCTGTAGGATGCTCATGAGATATAGCAGTGCTATGAAGCCATTTTTTTAAATTAAATTTTCGAAATTTTTAAGTTAATTTTTAGTTCTAAAATGATGGAAAAATTGGGTAATTTGGAGTTAATTAGGTGATTAGGATATTAATTACTGATTTAGATAGTAATTAGATGTTTAGGGATGTTAATCTCTGATGTGGAAACCTGATCCTAGTGTATGGAGTGTTAAGTATAAGTAATGAAGGTGTTATGTAGTAAATGTAGAAAATTAGGAATATGTAGAATTAAAAATTAATAAATATGAAAAAATTAAGTTTAATTAGATAATAAAATAATGAAAATCAGAACATAACAAATTTGAAACAAAATTCAATTTTAGGTAATTATATGAAAAATGTAAAAATTTCTCACAACATGAGTAAATTCGGTACACTAATACGGATTTAAGTGTACCGGATGGAATAAAATGCTGACTAGGGGTAGTAATCGTATTTAGGAGATCAGGAAGTAATGTGATTAATTTCACATTATGGGTTGAAACGGATTTCTAGGGTTGGAATCTAAAACATTACTTAGAAATCGAACTAAAAACCTAATTTAGAAATCGATGCGAAAACCGAACCTAAACCTAACCCTAAACCTAAAATAATTATAAAAGACTTAATACCTAGATAATTAGGTATATTTAACCTTAAACAAAACCTAACAATAAGCGTTATCGGATAAAATGAACTTATAATATAATATGAAATACTGAAACTATGTTCGTGTTATAGGGATGATCGGCGATGGCTTAAGCAAATCGGACCTCGAGTGAGTGAGCGAGGAGTCGAGGTAAGTTGGGATTAATACGATGCTGTATTTTGGAGGCTTAAGATTATGCTTGGTTGTACTTGTTAGATAAAGAATATGTGCATGTGCTTGATTATGGGTGATGCTATGATTCTGTTTGTTGCTCTGGCACATATTATATGACTTGTATGAAAGGATTGATCACCCTAAACTGAACTTAATTAAATATCCGATCAGTAATCATAATCGGACATGCATGCAACCCGTTAGGGGAACTTAGGACTCTCCGGCCAAATACCGACCCCTTCGGAAGGGATAGCGCAGGATTGCAAAATGGTCCATTTTTCATCCTCAGTCGAACTAAGTGACAGGAGAGGAGGTCGCGGCGAGGGTGAAGACAGTGGTTCGAAGGTATTCACGGGAGGAGCAAGGTCTCCATTATACAAGCCTGGGTTTGGTCGTGAGCTATTGCATTAACAGCAACTCCTCAACCCGGATTAGAGCGGACGTAATTTCTCTAATTTCACGACGGACCGAACAACGTCGTGCGATGGCATTTGCTTGCACATGCATTGCACCTAATAAGTGATTGAAAACCTTGTTGTGTGTATAGTATAGTTTTAAGTCCTCCGTCCTAACTTACTGAGCTGTGGTTGCTCACATCCCTATAGACGTTGTGCAGGTGCTGGCTAAGAAGCGGCAACAACTACTCTGAAGCTAGCAACTGTTGGATCCTAGGGAGTGAGGAAAAATATTGAAGAATAAACACATATTTTTAAGGTCTAAGTTTTTATTATTTTTCATTTCTGAATGATGTAATGATATAGAAAAATACTATAGAAAAATATTGTAAACTTTAACTGCAATAACTGAATTATAACATATATATAATTCCTCACTTTTATAGGTAAATGATTTATTTAAATTACAAACTGTCTACTTCAAAGCGGGTTAGTTGTGGACGCCTTGTGTAGATCAGGTCTAAGATAGTGGTTGTAAGGCCAACTTCTATCTTAGGATGGTTTACACGGCGGGGCTGTTACGACTCTGCCGCTTCGATGCGTGACATGCAGTCTAGGGCATCTAGTAAGGTACTTTAAATTTTTCTAGGAAGCTTCCATAGTCGTAGGCAAAGAAGTTTGTTATACTAGCTTGCTTGAAACCATCGTATCCTTCGAGAATTTTCATCTTTTCAGTGAATTGTTAAGTCAGTCACTTCTCAAGCTCTTTCAGTCTATCTTAATCAACTTCAAGGTTTAGATTGATTTGAAACGAGTAAGTATTTGACTCAAAGGTTGGGTTAGTCTTTAAGTAGACCCATTCTGTCTTAAAGGATTCAAAGGCCTAATTGACATTGGGGTAAGCTTCTTTTGCTTTGAAGGGTGAGGCTTCAACACTTTTTCTATATCGGGCTTTGGAGCTTTATTCTTTTGATGGAGTTATGGACCTGAGTAAAGCGATGTTATCAGTAAGCAAGCTTAGTTGCTTAGCAAGCTTCCCTACTGTTTGTTCTAAAAAGTAGAACCTTAGCTCAATAGGATCAACAATTTCAAGGTTGACATTGCTGTTATTGGTGTTGATGTTGTCATTTCCTTAGTTGGCCATTCTAGTGTATGAACGGCTTTGGATAGGACTTCTTTAGAAGGTTTGATGCTTATGAGCTATCTTGTTGACCTGTTTAAGATCACTTCTCAAAAAGTTAGCATACGAATATTTTTAAAAGAGATGAATGAAAAGCAAAGAAATGCATAGATACCAGATGCAAAGGAATAGAATCAATGAATAACCAGCAAGATGGTAATTTTTTAATTTTTATAGCTTTTGGATTTCCCTTTTACATTATTTGAAAAAGAAAATACATTTACAAAGATTATTCTAAATGTTCTTCTAGTGCTTGGTAGGCGTTCCCTTTTTTTGCTTATTAGGTCCTGCCGGTACTTCCTTCCTTTTTTCTTGTCTGGGTTCTTTTATTTCTTCAAGATCTCTGAGCCTTTTCTAGGTCATCCTTAACTGATGTTCTAAGGCCCAAGAACGTTGTCTTGATTTTTGAAAGAGATCATCCCACATGTCTCGCTCTTTAAAGATTACTTCTACATGGACTTACACTTGGTCCACGTAAGTCTTGACCTCGGGATTTGGTTTAGCTAGTGTAGGTTGGATGATTTCTGGTGCTCGATAGTGGATCTCCCTTGCCTTATGGAGTTAAACATACAAATATTCTTTGGTGACCTTGTATTTGTTCACTTTTCCTAACCATTATCCTAACTTAATGTTCGGGCTGACAATCCTTGTTTCCCATAATTGTTTGATTACTCGGAGTTTGGATGCCTTTTGTAGTAGTAGAATTTGAAGGTCCTCATAATCTAAGGTCGTGATATTTTGCGAGGCTTGTAAACTATATATTAGATACCTCTAAATTGTTTGATCATATTGTTGGGGTAATAACCTATGCACAATTTCATCCCAATTAGGAGTATTGCCTAATAATTTTTGTAAACTAAGATTACCCTTTTGAAGTTACTCCATCTTGCTATCCATAAAATATTGGTGACTTGGAAGTTCCTCAACACTTCTATGCAGCAACAAGTGGATTTTTCTTTTGGGAAATAGACCTTATCAATAAAAGAATCGACCAGATCAATATTATAAGTAAACTCTCCTTGGATTATATCAAGCCCATAACAATTCATGTGGTTTAGAAACATATTGTCAGTAATGCCATGCTAGTTTTTAGTATACCATTATTCTTTTCTTTCAAAATATTAAGGCTTCTAATCTGTCTTACAAGGAGGGCCGTAACATATGATTTGACTTCAAGAAATTAGCTCACCAACTCAGCAACCTTAAAATGGATGAGGAAGTTTCCATTAGGGAATAGGAAGGTCCCGAATATAGTTAGGATAAAGGCTTTTATTTTTGTTTTGTCCCCAATCTTTGAGATTGCCACAAAAGATGCCCTATTGGTTAGATTTACGCTCAATAGCGAAGTAGACTCTTAAGTCTTCTAATTTGATGCAGTTCCTATTACAACTTTTGAAGGCTTTGTTCACTTCAACTTTTCTGATCCTTAAGAATCTTGAAAAGGCATCCACCAAGTCCATTTCCAAATTTAAGGTATATATATTTTCAAAGGAAAGGGGTTGAAGTAATTGTGTATACTCTTCAATTATTGCACTAATCAGGTGAGGCCCAACTCGAAAAGCCACTTTCTCGGGTTCCTAAAAGTTAGTTAGGGCCCTGATGGGATTAATCTCTATTTTCACTCTAGGAAGTGATAGAATGGGCTTGATCTTGCTGACGATGGTTACTTGTTCCATTGGATTGAAGTATCGAAACCATTGGTCTAGGATAGGATTAGGGCTAATGAGCTTCCCAAGAACTTTTCCCTGAAGTAAACAAAATTAGATAAAAGGGACATTTCCTAATCTAAATTACCAAAAAAAATTATATGTTACAAGATTGATGAATCGTTATTTACAACGAACGTAAACTATTTACAATAATTCTATGTTTGCAATGTATTTACAAAGGAAATCAAGGAAACTTCAAGTCATTATATATTTTCATTCCTATGTTACTTGATTAGTCATTGATTCTGGACGTTATGAATGCATAAAGGGTGGATTCTACAGGTCCTTACGTTTGTGTGACCTCACTTGTTGAAGAACACTTTCATTGGTCACATCAAATATAAGTAGGGTGACTTAATCAACTCCAAGTAGTGGTTATACTATAGCACTTGGAGCCTACATAATGGCTCCCTATCCTAGGTTCCTAATATGGTCCAGGTTTGATCATTTCTACCATACATTTGTGGAAAAATAAATCCCTTCCTCCAAATGGCTAAATAAACAAAACTTGCAAAAGACGTTGGTTATAATAATGAATTAGACAAGTAAAAGAATTACAGTTAGTAAGGTGATTTTTTAGAGATTAATTTTAATTTTGAAAAATTAAATGACTAACCCTCTTAATAATCCTCAATGGAGTCGCTAAGCTATCGAGTGCTTTTTTTTTTCCATTCCCAATTTTTGTAAATTGATTTTCTCTAAATCAATCAGTATTAAACCTTACTCGTTTAATTCTGGCCCTCGATTAGGATTTAAAGAAAACTGGTTTTTATTTTGAAAATGCATTGGAGTCGTTACTCAACTAGTGTCGGGAAAAAAGAGTTAAATTATAATCAATTGGATGGATTGGGATAATTTAGCTACTAATCTGTCGATTAAACCAATTTTATAAAAATGGTTTTAGAAACCAGAGATTTGGATTCGGGGGTTAGATTCTTTAAACCCTTATGGGTACTAATAACTTTCTAATATTAATCTTAATCTTAAAAATCACTTTTTAATTCTATAAGATATAACTCCATTATTTAACCAAATTAAATAACTTGAGTAATCTAAACAAAAAATGAAAACTAGGTTTTTTTTTTTAATTTTTTACTATCACCCCATAGGTGCCTTTGTACTCGTTATTTGGGATAAGATGTACGTAGTTCTTTTTTTATAAAATTTTACTGGGTTGGTTGATTTTAGCTTCGAAAAAAGGTCGGATTTACATTTTTACTTGGTTCAATTTATTTAAGGAAATTCTACTAAATGATCCTAATTACTGTTTTATTTTTGGAAATTCTAAAATAATCTTAATTTTGAAAGGGTCTATTTAATTATATCTATTTTTTTAAAAAAAAAAAAACAATTTTTCTAAGTGTTAAAAAAATTATTTTTATTTACTAACCTATTTATTTATTTCTATTTTTATTATATTATCTTATTTATTTATTACTTATTTTATCTATAAAATACAGACTACTCTTTTCCCTTTTTTTTTTCTTTTTGTTTTTCTTCTCTTCCTTTTTTCTTTCTTCTTATCCCTTTTTTATTAATTTACAAGTACATAAATAAAAGAAATAAAATAAAAAATTGCTAACCAAGTAAGGGTTCAAATCGGCTCTGAGTCAACTTGGGGTCGGCTTAGTCGGCTTGGGGTTAGCTTGGGTTGGCTCTATTTGGCTTGGTTAGCTCCAGTTTGCTGGAGTTGGCTTAGTTAGCTCCTATCGACTTTGGTTAGCTTTGATTGGTTCGTACAGGTCAGATTAGCTCGAAAAGTTGAATTAGAGTGCTTTACCTAAGATTTTTGGGTTTGAGAATTCTGATGGTGGTGGTAGTTTTTACTGAAAATCGCCGTAGAGGAGACTATCTTGGAGGGAGGAACCGTGCTAAAGAGAGAAAGAGTAGTGTGTGTGTTCCTTAAAGTGATTTTAGTGCTTAGGTGTATTGAAGATAAAAGACTAACCCCTATTTATATTATTGGCACGAAGCTTAAACTAAGAAAGTCAGGAAAAATGAATTAATTCGCCAGAATCCATTAATAGGTTTTGAACTAAAAATTTAATTTTTTTTTCTGTTTTTGAGCTTAAGTTTGATTACATGTTTGACTAAATTTAGATAAGTTTTTGGGCGAATTTAGAAATAAGTCATGTATATTATACCATTTTGGTGAAATCGTATAATAAATAAGGTAAAAAATGGCTTAAATACGGTATACGGGGAAGGTAAAAAAAAAACTAGAAAAAGTAGTTAAAAATTGTGAATCTGGAAGAAGAAAGGGGGCACTAGTCACGTGTAGGACACATGCTATGGTGCGTTTGAAAAAAAAAATGGCATGCCTCCCTCCTAAAATCGTACGCAAGGCCTTGAGCCTTGCTGGTCCAAAAGAAAATGGATTAAGTTTTATTAAAACTTGGTTTAACCCACTTTTCCTTCTTTTTTTATATTAATTATTTTCTAACTAAAAAAAATTAATAAATAAACTAAGAATCTTAGCATTCCTAAAAAATCTTTTTACTGTATTTTTTTCTAATTTTTTGTATTTTTTTAAATTTCTTATTTTTTTGGAATTTTCTAAATTTTTTAATTTTTTTTCTATATTTCTAAACTTCTAAATTTCTTATTTTTTATGCTTTTTCCTATTTTGTATTTTTATAAAATTTCTTATATTTTATTTATACTTTTTTGGGTTTTCTTTAATTTTCTATTCTTTTTTATATTTTTACTTATTTAAGACCTCTTATCCTATTAAAATAAAATAAATGGGACAAAAATTGGATGTTTACAACTTTAGAAGAGTTGAACTCTAGAGTTCGTAGAGGACATAGACAACTCAAGATGTATCTTGTCCCCTACCATGTGCTCAACATAGCTCTTTAGGCTTAGTGGAGTGCTCGAGCTTCCTCGATCTTTCATTGGCTTATTGTTACCTCTAGCTTATCAGGGAGTCAAGGTCAATCCACTTGGGCCTAGGTCTTAGGCTTTTAGTTCATGTCTAAGAGCTGATATCAACGCCAATAAAACCTAGTCCTTTAAACTTGGTACTTCGTATCATCCAACCTTGGCACTAGGGTTTGTACTTGAATTATGAAGCACAAGCAACTCACTTGGCTTTGCATTTAGCTTTCGTCCTTTACATGTGTTAGTCCCATCGTTGTAAGGCTTAAGGTAACAATGTATTACTCAAAAAGAAAAGGGAGGGGGTGTAGCAGAGAGAGAGAATGGATATTAGTGGCTGCATATGTGGTGGAGACAGTGGAAATTGGTAGCTACATATGTGGTGGCTATTAACTAGGGTTTGTAATGAAGGAAAACAAGAAATATGATCTTAGGTTTTGAATAAATAACATGCAAAATAATCACTTTTAATTTTATTATTCTTATTCCTTATGTGTTATTTTGATATCAACTAAACAACTAAATGGAAATGTAATGTCTAACCTATCTCTATACCATTTTTATTATATTACAATTCAATTCAACTCTCGTTGTATGCCTTGAAGTGAAATTATAGTTGCAAGCAATCTATTCCTCAATTCCATGTCATTGGCATAATTTGGGGACTTTTTTTATTTTTTATTTGTGGGGAAGGTTGAGTGACCACTAGGCAAGACTCTTCCAAACTTCAAAAAAAATTAATTATTATATTAATTTGAAGAAAAATATTTTATATTTCTATTTGCAACCAATAAATAACAAAGTAAAAGTTATAACCTAAGGTTAAAGCTCATGTTTTAATTCTTGAGGATAAGGCCTCAATTCACATTGGACCTTTTTTTTTTCACCTAACTCTCTTATAACAAACCATTTTCTACAATCTCAGCCTTCTTTATTTCTCTATCTTTTTCTTTTTTTATTATTATTTTTTATACAATTTCAAATAATATATTCTCATATCTACTATTTTGAGTAAAAAAAATGCAAAATAATAAAAAAATCCCAAAATATTGTTTATGAAAAAATAATCTTAAAACTATAGTATTTGAAATCTCTTCTTGAACTTAAAGAGACGATTTTAATCTCTTACCATGATAAAGTTATCTCTTCAAAAAGCGATTTTAGTTTTAATCGAAATTGGTTTGCATATGTTTGATGGTCATGAGGTGATTTTATTTTAGATTAAGATAAAATCGTCTTTTGAAAAAGTTATTTTAAATTAAATGAAAATCGTCTTTTTAAAAGATAAATTTAAGTACCATGTTCCTAGTGTTATTTTCCCATAATTGGTATTCTCGAGATTTTTTTTTTAATTTTTTGCAATTTTTTTCCTATTCCCCACTATCTTCTTCTTCTTCTTCTTTTTCCTATCATTGGATTGGAATTAAGTTTTTATTAATCTGAATACTTTTCAAACATCTTTTAAGATAATTTTAGTAAAGAAAACTTTTTAGCCAATATATATGATAAATTTTCAAGAAAAAGTAATAACAATAAATTTCAATTACTTGAAAATACTAGTTAACCATATCAAATTATTTAACATTAGTTGTAAGGTAAATTATGATTATAATGATCTAGTTACTTATTATAATTTTCCTATAATACATCACTTTTCTCTCTAAATGGTGTCAAACTCAGTTCTTCGTCTTCTGTCCACCCCAATATTTTCAAATTTGGATTGATTTATATGACTACAATCCAACCTGTTCAAATTGATTGGACCATAAAACCAATTCGATTTATACCCAGTTTTATTCTTCGCTGGAAACCGATACATCCTTCAACTCTTAGCCCTCTCTCGCGCGCTCGAATTAACCGTCCAAATCGTCCCTCACACTGTTGATCAGTTTTCCACGAGGAGAGGATGCTCCCATTTGGAATTCAGCAACTTTCAAATAGTAATGTAAAAACAGGCCCTATATCGTATAGTAATTAATAAATAAACAGTGAGAAAAGAAAAAAAGAAAGGAAAAAAAAAAAAAAATCCCTTCTTCTCTTCGATTGTCATTGCCAACACGCGTTTTGGCTCCATTTGCGCACAACAAAACCTGACAGAAGTCAGAACCACCACCCAAATCAAATTATCGTAAGATTCTTTCTTTCGAACTGTTCATCACCTCATCATTTCTTTTCCTTTTCTGTTCTAAAATCACCCACAAAAAAAGAAATTCCTTTTTTGGCTTCTTAGTTCTAAAGATCTTCAAGACCGAGGTGTGTTTTCCCTTACACTCCAAGCCCTATTCTTAGTTTCTTTTTTTGCTACGAAAGAATGCGTTATGTAACTCATCTTAAGAAAATGACAATATTCTTGTAAATTGTGGTTGCTGTGTAAATTGTTGTTTGGGAATCTGGTTTCACATTGAATTTGTCGAAAGTAATATACTGTTCATCTTTTCCTAGAGAACTGTATATTTATGTTTTCTTTCTCGATTCCTTGTTAATCTCATCGCGGATTGTTAAGTGGATTCTTTTTCACATATTGAACACTTTAGTATTGATTCCAAGGTTTGTTTTTTTGTGGTTGTTCTCTTATGTGACTTGTTTTGCTTGAATTTTCATAACCCAAATCATTTTCGTTTACTTTATCAAACTCTTACAGCTATTTACAAACCATGTTCTTTTATATAATTGTGTTGTCATAAGCTGTTGTCTTTAGCAGTCAGTGCACAGTTTACTATCTTTTCAAAAGTTCATTGTTAGGTCGGATGTTAGTGGGATTGATAACTTCCAATGAAGTGAGAATTCATCAATTTATGTTTGTTGATAAGACTCAAGTGGGTATGTTTTCTTATATTTTTCGTGCTATTCTGTGTGGGATTAGCATCTTGGTGATATAGTTCAACTGATTTTAATAATGAATGCAGTAGGTTTTGACCCTGTTTACAATGGATTCTTCTATTGATTTATATCCATGCTATATTTGTATCTCGTTGCCTTTTTCAGTATGCGGTTTGAAGGTAGATTTGGGAGCTCAGGTACTCCACCATGTTTGTAACCGTGAGATTGCAACGTCTGGGTTTTGGATGGATGGCTCTCCTCTGACGAATTGAGATGGAAAAGAAACGGACTGATGATTATGAACCTGGACCTCTCCCATCCCCAATGCCATTGGATAGATTTGGTTTCATTAAGCAAGAGGCACATAACTCTCCTGAAGGTGTACAAAAGGGCAGGTCGGCTAGTGGGTATGAAAGGTATGGATTATATCCTTCAAAAGCTCTTATGGGCCACATATCATGCATTAGGAGACCATTTTAAAGTTGTGATGTAATTTATCCTGTTATATGTTCATATACGTCTGCTTATATAAGATTACTCACTATCCAGTTGAACTTAATCAGGGAGGAAAGAAGGGTTAGAAAGTGGAGGAAGATGATTGGGGTTGGTGGGAGTGATTGGAAGCACTATGTTCGGAGAAAACCTCATGTAGTTAAAAGGCGTATAAGAAAAGGAATTCCAGACTGTTTGAGGGGTCTTGTTTGGCAGTTGATCTCTGGCAGCCGTGATCTTTTGCTGATGAACCCTGGGGTTTATGAGGTGAATTGTACATTCTAGTTAGTATATCCTTTTTCTGTTCTCAAGGGATAACATGTCAGTTTTTCTTTTTCTTTTTCTTTTTATTTTTTGGGCCCCCTCAATCTCTTTGAATTACGAAATTGTGTTTTCGGTAAAGAAAGCATCCTTAGGCATTTTATTCTGCAACAGGGTAGCTGGAATTCATACCATCTCTTTTTGCTTAGAGCCTTTTTCTTTTCATACGGTGACTCCTGCCTCTTTTGATGGATTTCCTTTATTGCACTCACGAGCATTAGGAAAGTGGAGAGTTTAGTCAATTTCTTTCTCTTTCTGGATCTTCTTCTTCTTCTTCTTCTTTTTTCCTTTTCCTTTTTCTTTTCCCCCCTCCCAAGAATCTCATCTGCAAGCAGATAGTCTCTTATTTGCTGCCTAACTCAGTGCTATGAAGACATATCTGAAATTGATACCTTGCTGATATGCTTATCCGTTGTTTCAGCAATTGGTGATATATGAGACGTCAGCCTCGGAGTTAGACATAATTCGAGATATATCACGAACCTTTCCTTCCCATGTTTTCTTTCAGCAGAGACATGGTCCAGGTCAGAGGTCCCTATACAATGTTCTGAAGGCATACTCTGTCTATGATAGAGACGTTGGATATGTTCAGGTGTGTCCCTTTTGAGATATATATGTATATATTTCAATGCTATATTTATGAATCTTTGTCTGATGGTTGAATTATTAAGTGCAGGGCATGGGTTTTGTTGCTGGTTTGTTGCTTCTCTATATGAGTGAAGAAGATGCATTTTGGTTATTGGTGGCATTACTGAAGGGAGCTGTGCATGCTCCAATGGAAGGCTTATATTTGGTATTTCCTCCTTAAATAGTGACTTCATTAGGTTCAGTGTCAGTGTTGAGTGTTCATACATCTACATTTCTATGATTTGGCAAGAATGAGATTAGACATCTCAGGTTGTTGGCAAAAGCTCATTATTGATATTTTTCATGGGAATAAATCTAGAATTCTGCTACCCGACGTACTTCAGTTCCATTCCGAGTCCTACAAAGAGAGTACTGAGAATAGTAGCCACTGGAGCTCTTGGGATATACTATTAGATGCTATGACTCTCAAAATGCCGGCAAAAATTAACAAAAGAATATTATGAGAAAATAGAGTCTATCTGTATACATGAGAAGATGAATAGCTCTTCCCGGGAAAAAAAAAAAGGATAAAAAGTGTCCTGAGGTCTAAAGGTGTAAATTGGAGGAGGGACATAAGTTCTTTCCAGAGTACAATGCACTTATTATCATGAGAGCTTGAAAGGAAAGAAGATGTGAAAATGAGACAAATGCTGAAATTCAGAGCCATTTTTGCAATTTGGAGCCTTAACAAATGCATTTTTTTATTTTAAAGATGTATTTTCCTTATCACCCTGAGTTTACTTCAAAAAGCCTTTATGATATTACATCTTAAGCATGCATTTGCAATGTTGCACTAAACTTTGAGTCTATACAAAAGCCAGACCCAACTCTTTATTGCGGTTTTGCATTGAGAGAAAAATATAGAGGTGCATACCATTGAATGGTTATAGAGGTTATACTTACATCTTAGTTTGAATGAGGGCAGTTTATATTGATTGAGCATTTTGGGCTCTTTAGATAAAGTGGATAAAAGTACATGGTTGTCACTACTGTTAAATTGACATGGTTGGTAGAAATATCTTGTTTGTGCATCCAACAGGGTATGATTACAGATTCCTGCCATTTTTAAGCAACCATGAACTCTTTGCTGTTGTTTCTATTTCTAATATTTGAGAGAGTTGGTTTCAATTGTTTTTTACCTTCTTTTTTTCTGTGTGATCAGACAAGTATCTCAATTTAGATTTGAGCAGATGAAAGGCCAATTGTTGGGTAAAATTAGATCAGTGGGGTGGTTATCCATTTTAGTATATTCCAGTAGGATGTGGTGTTACCAACCAATTCAACTGAAGCCTTTCTAGAAAAATTTTCCATATAAATTCCTATTTCACGGTTCCATCACCCCTGAGCATTCTTTTGCACAATTTTTCATCACTTTCTATCACGCCCATAAGAAGATACTTTCTGCTTAACATAGGATGGTTTCTCCCTCTTGTGCTGAGATATGAGCGTATTATAGGAACTGGTCATGGACTTGCATTTGGCTTTGATTTTGAATGAATGATTTCAGTCATTTGTGCTTGTTAGAAGAGGTGGGAAAATCACCTTTGCTTCTTGCTTCTTTCAATATGCTCTTTGCCATGAATGTGTTATGGGATTGGTTAAGCTCATTATAGAGAGACCCTAATGATCTCTTGGTTAGCCTTGTTTAGATAGAACCCTACAATCTCTTACAAGGGCTTAATTATAAAGAGAACCCTAAATTTCTTCAAATAGCAAATCTGATTTTTTTTTTTTTCTTTTTTCCTCTAGAATATAGGAGCTTCTTTCCACTCCTTCCAATTCAGTATAAATACATGCAAGGAGCAGTTTCTTCACGTAGTAACTGCTGTCCTTTTAATTATCTACCTTGATCTCACTAACACAACCACAATACAACTAACACTGACCAAATCTGAATCTACAATATTCCCACATCACATGCACAACATATTAACAAGACTCAAAAGAATTAAGATTTTCTTATGGTCTCATCTTTACTTTCTACGAGACTAATCTCGTCATCCATCTCATCTTTGATTTGTATTTTTTAAAATCTGAATTGTTGAATAAACTGTGAATTTAACGGTTTAGATTTTAAAAAATGGAAATAAATAATGAGATGGAGAATGGTACCAGTCTCGTCAAAATTGATAATGGGACCGTAGAATCTCTGAAAGAATTAAACAGCACAAACAATAAAGTAACAACAACACAAACGATAACAAATATAAACCACTCTGTAACTAATGCTTTTTTTGTCTGCAGTATAAACATGGATAAGGAGCTATAACATCACCCTCTCTTTCGGAAGTGCATGTGACATCATGTGCAAGTGAAGGGTATCTTTGATCCATTATTTCCTCATCCTCCCATGAAGATGCAGCCAGAGATTACTTATCTTAATGCACTAGAACCTCCTTGCTGTTAGCAAATTGTATCTTGTCCAGGATTGCTTCTGGATTTGAAGGTATTATATGCCAATAAGCCACTGTTCCAACTTTAGCAAACCATAATTGAGCATGTCCCTCCAAGTGAAAAGCAGCCAATCCTACCTGCCCATACTCTGGAATTTTCTGGTGTTTGAAGAAGTATTCGCATTGATTTATCCATCCCAAAGGATCTAGAGATTTGTCATTTTTTGGGAAATTTAGTTTGAAAAATTTGGGAGTGATTACTCCTCTCTTTAGCTTGCTGTTTTTGCTCACGTTATCATCCAAGGCCTCCCTATTTTCACTGGCTTCATCATGTCCCATGGTCACTGTTCATGAAGATGCTGCATCCATGGTCGATGTTGCATGCTGGACTAATATCTGCTTCTTGTTTGTTTCAATCGGGTTTTGATCCTCCATGTACATCGGCAAGAAGGCTTCAAATTTTTGATGTAATGCCTTCACTTTCTCTGTAGAAACTGGCTCTGATACCAAAGTGTTATAGGATCGGCTTTTAAAATTCATTTTTGGACTTATTGTAAAGAGAACCCAACAATCTCTTGGGTAGGGCTTGTTTAGAGAGAACCCTGTAATCACTTGAAATGCTCAATTATAGAGAAAACCGTAGATCTCTTCAAATAACAAATCTGATTTTTTTCCCCTTTTCTCCTGGAAAATAGGACTATCTTTTCATTCCTTCCAATTTGGTATAACTACATGCAAGGAACAGTTTTTTCACATAGTAATTGCTGTCCTATGAATTCTCTACCTTGACCCCACTATTGCATTACCACAATACAACTATCACTTACCAAGCCTGACTCTACAATTCTCCCACATCGCATGCACAACACAGTAACCAGACTCAAATTAAACATCGACATAAACAGTAACAGCAACATAACGAATAACTAACAAGCATAAAACCACTACCTGAATAATGCTTGTCTCATCTGCAGCATACATGCCTATAAGGAACAATAATAGAATGCCAAAATTGACTACATTGGTTTTGGATCAGTAAAATGTTATCTCTCTCTTTTTTCCTTCTGATTTTTTAATTATCATTGGTTATTTTGCTGTTTACCTCTAAACTTATTTTCATATCTTCGTTTTGATGAGGTGCTGTGATATAATATATCCATATGTCTATATGCTCTTTGTAATTTTGGTTGCCTACTGTTAATCTTAACTTTCACTTCTTCCTATAATGGATGTATGCGTGTGTTATGCTGAAATGTATTTTCTATGGCTTGATTGAGTAGGTAGGAATGCCATTGGTGCAACAATATCTCTTTCAATTCGACAGCTTAGTGAAGGAGCACTTGCCAAAGCTGGGTGAGCATTTTGCCCAGGAAATGATAAATCCTAGTATGTACGCAAGTCAATGGTTCATAACCGTCTTCTCATATTCATTTCCATTCCACTTGGCTCTTCGTATTTGGGATGTTTTTCTCTTTGAGGTTGGTCTTTGGAATAAATGTAATTACTATTTCTTCTCTTCGATGCACTTTATTTACTTTTGAGTTTTTAATACATTCTCGTGAATTTTGTCGGTAGGGTGTAAAAATTGTGTTCAAGGTTGGTTTGGCTTTATTGAAGCATTGCCAGGATGAACTGGTTAGTATCTAATATTGTTTGTTGTCAAATTAATGCTCCAACATTTCCTCACTTGATACTGATTCCTTTTCTTCCTCCTCTTCGTTTCCTTTTATTTTCTTTGTCAGGTGAAGTTACCTTTTGAAAAACTTGTGCATGCTTTGCGGTACTTCCCCGAGGATGCTATGAATCCAGATACTTTATTGCCAATGGCTTATTCAATCAAGGTTTGTGAGTGCCTGCTTCATATCTCTATGTTGTTTCTTTGTATGAACGTGCACTTGCATTTACTAGACCAGACTTTCTCATTCTTTATATTTTCAGAAATTTTTGTAATTAACGGATAACTTTAGGCATTAATATCTGTTGATATGAGTTGCACCTTTTTCTGTTGACCATGCCAAATACGGGCGGAACTGTTACCACCTAAATATCCATGGCCATCAAGGATTGGTCTGTATGCTCTTTTGTATCATTGATTTATTTGTTTTTTTTTTTTTTTTTTACCGGATCATTGATTGCATTAAGTAATGCAAGCTGTAAATGGGGTTGCTATACAAACTAACCGATTCGAGAGAACTTTCACTGACATAATAAATTTACATTTACAGTGCATGGACTGTGAATGGCTTGTTTAGATTTTACTTATGTGACTGTCAATGTGTTGGTGAAATATATATATTTTTTTTTTCAGGTATCCAAACGCCTGGAAGAATTAAAGGAGGAATATGAAAAGAAAAACGGGGTAACAATTAAGTCTGCAGAAAATAGTGAAAAGAAGGATGTTCCACGATGAGGTTCTCTCAAGGAAAAGCTGTCCATTGTACATATGCCTTAGAATTGTAGCCGCTAAAGCTGTTGGAAGACGATGCATTTTTTCAATGCCACTCTTACCGTTGTTATTTCTACCTTGGTCACAGCAGAATGCCAGAGGTTTCCTGTTGGATCTGATACTATTTTTATGGACGGCTTTATTTGGAAAAACCAATTTGCTTCGATTCTTTTTGAAATCACACTAGGGGACATGTAAAAGACGTGGCAGTGCAACTTCTTTTGCAGTGGAAGAAGCTTTTGCCTTTGTTAGGGTGCTGCATCTTCATCTGGACCACTAGAAGCTTAGTTCTGTACCAGAATAGAAAACTTTGTCAGTAACACACTATCCGAAAGGGACCTCACCTGTTGATTTTCCTAGTCTCCAATCAGTTCCCTGACAAGTTAATAGTAGAGGAGGTTTCTCAATTAGGAAGGTGACCTTCGATGGGGCATGTGATATTCTGTTCTGGTGTAAATTTGCTGCCTCGTTAATGGTCTATTCTTTTTGTTGCTTACCAATTGTATTGGCTTATAGTGCATCATTGCAAGCGGGTGGTGTAGGTATCTCAAATATACTTGTCTGGATAAATGAGGACAGGGGTGGGGAGGGGGAGGAAGAGTGTATTGCATCTCCACCTCCTTCTGAACATTATGAATTGTTGGGCATATTAGTATTTTTTCTAGAGGCAGTCCTGCTTATTGGTTCCTCTGCTTTTTCCTGCATCCATTTAGTGACTAAGAAGAATGAATCGAGAAGATATCCGAGTTCTATTGACGGACAACGCGGAGTTGCGGAGTTTAGAATAAGTGGATGTAACTGTTGAGTTCTATGAAAGTGAACCAAGTGCACTCAGTTTTAGTAATCCTTTTAGGAGTTTTAATTCTTTTTATTAATTAATTGGCTTTCATTAATAGCGGTCTTAGCTAAACATGTATGCTAGTTCGAGTGTAAACATGGCATGTATGCATAGAAGTATATGTGAAATGATCATGCACAGGGTTAAATTATCGAATGGGCTTAGCCTGAAGCTCATAATGAATTGGCATGGGTCTTCAAATGGACACCCTCTAGCATTTGGAATATAAACAAATTTACAACCAATTTTGAAGCAATACAAATAAAACTGTTCATTTTATTTGAGGAGAATTATAACGGGAGGATTAACATTCAACGTTGTGCTGTAAAATTAAAATAGAGGATGTTACACGTGTAGTCTTGCTGATGTGTACTTAAGAACAGGTAGAGATGACGTGGTAGAAGAAACCAAAACTGGAAAGAATTAATGTAAATAAATAAAACACACTCAATAGCCCATATTGAAAAGTGAAATTAAGAAAATTAAAACGCCGGATTGCAAAGCCTTCATATTCGAATTCAGGACAGATCGAAATGCCTTTACTTACTTAGAATCTTAATTTTACGCCATAACATATGTTCTCATATACTGCGTTTTTACTTTGGATTGCACTGCCGAAGGTTTCTTAAAAAATAAATGAATAAAGGAAATAAATGCTGATGTTAAACGACCAGGTTAAAGCTTAAAAAAGCATCTTGACCAGATTAAAGCTTGCAGTTGATGGGAATGGAAAATCCTTAAAACATCAACCCCCAATTGTCGGTAACATAATCAAAACATCGTCTACCTACTGATTCTACACGCTAACCAACAAACGAAGTATTGAGAAGGGAAAAAGAGGATAAGACTTACTAGATCGGTGTGGAATCCCTTTTGCTTCTGACCTCAATTTAGGTTTGGGGTTTAATTACAGATTGTCGAAGGAAAATTTGGGTTTCGTTTTTCATTCTTAAGGTTTGTAATAGTTGTTTCCTTCGTAATTTTCTAAGGTTCAAGATTATAGTATCATCGTCTCACCGTCTCACCGTATCACCGTCCTTCATTTATTTGGGTTTCTTTACATTTCGGTTCTTTTCTTTTTGTTTTTTTTTTTTTTTTTTTTTCAGTTATCCGATTTGGATCTACTGAGGATGTCCAATTTAATTTGGTTTCATCCATGTCATCACCGTATCCTTGCTCAACTTAATGTGACACGTTAGTGTAAATTGACGGTGTTATGACGGTAAATTAATGGATCTCCTGATTTAACTTTACATCGAAATATTTATTACTCATTTTAATTTCGTCAAACATCGATCTTCTGAATGAATTTACCACCAGACATTTTTCTAATTTATTCATAAACTAGGGTCCATGATAATTCATCATGGCATATTAAAGCCATTTAAGTAATTTATGCGTACCAGAAATAGATCGAACTAGCCAGAACATGCATTCACTGTTTCGTTTACACAAGAAGTTTATAGGTCTTTAATCAAATCCATTAACATAGAAACATATGCCTAAAGCTCAATTATCATTCTTTAATGCACTATTTTTTATTGAAGGCCACAAGAACTTAAGCATGGACATTTTCTTCAATTTAAGTATGTTAATCTACTGTATGAACTTTAATCTTCTAATGGGATAGATTAAATTTGAATCATCTCTCCATCAAATTATAATATAGTTATAGTTGGCCAAAAGAAAACAAAAACAAAAAGTATGGTAGTCCATTTCAGGGCTTAGTCTATTCAACTTAGTCCATTAGCTTATTAGGGAATATTTAGAGCCAATACTTAATTAAGTCTATACTATATGTGCAATAAACTTAGCCCTGGGCAGCCTATGCATTAGACATAACGTACGAGCCCAACATACAAACTTAATCCATATTAGGTAAATTAATTTCACGCAAAGCTTATTGCCCCAGTTATTAATAGTAAGTTTGATGAGCCCAATCATGAATTTCATAGACCAGTGAACAAGACTACCAGCCCAAACATAAATGGGATATGAAGACTTGTGGGCTATTTTTAACGGCAATAATAACTTTTAAAGTACTGATGTATTATGTGAATCAATGAGCAACGTATAAATATTAATAAAATTGTGATATATATATAAAGATATAATTAATACCTTTTTAGAAAGTATATTATTAATACTTGTATTTTCACATGGCATTTTAATATTATTGAATTTTTTTTTTAATAGAAAACATCAATTTTTATTTCTTAAATTTTTTGGGATTTGAGAATTCCAATTAAATTTCGGTTTTCAGGACAAATCACAAATCCCATCTTAATCAAGTTCATGATTTAAACATATAAAATACCAAACTTTCTTAACGCCTATGAAGAGATATAACTATCAACAGCATTAAGAACATCATACTTAGATTGCAAGTTGCTTGGATATAGCATGCAAAATACCTTGATTCCTAGCTAAACATGCTTGGTCACGTGCCCTCTTTTCACACTCCTCACAAGTAGGATTCCTTCACGTCGTATTCCAAAAGAGGCTTGAAGAAAGGGCCACACTCTCCTAGGGACTTAGCCTTTGTGCCAATTATATAGATCTTTGTTGGACATGGCTCTATCTAAATTTCTTTTATCCAATCTTATTTCACAAATCAATTTCTTGGGTTTTTAGGATCATCTTTATCTTTCAATTAAATCTTACTTCAAAACCATTAATTAAATTATCTGAAGCACATTAATCATTAGACTAATTCTAACTATAAGTATATTCTTGGTTGTCTCTTGTTTTACTCTTAATCTTCAAACTCATCATTGTTATGTGTAATCCTCTAGATCCCCTTCATGATGATTATGCCGCAACTACATAGTCTTAGAATATCTAGTCATGTTCTTTAAATTAATTGAAGCCTGGAGAAAGATCTCCATGATCTAGACTAGTCATAAACTCATTGATGTGATCTATCTCTCCATTTTGATAACCTTCCGATTGCATCATCATGACTCCATTCATTTACTTGGTTCATCATAATAACTTAAACTTATTATCTTATTGTGATTATGGGTTTTTGAGTTGATTTAAGTTTTACCAATTAGCATAGGATATATGTTCTCCTAAACAAGAGATTAACGAGGCACATCTCGGCTTGTCTATCCTCTTAGGGAGTGCTTTAGACTATGCCTAATGAGCAACTCTATAATGAGTTATAGATAAACTACATTTTGCAATATCAAAGCATGCCGGTCCATACATGGAGTAATCACACTAGATCACCAGGTTATGAACCAATAACTCTGGAGTGGAATGTTGTATTGGCTTAACTTTAAACCATAGTCTAAAGCACCCACTAACATAGACTTCTTATATGATCTTTCCTGATCCAATTCCTTCCTTAATGAGTATATATTGGAATTAAAATGCTTAAGGATCCCATTCCCATGTCCTCTTGGGAATACATTCAATCAAGGACATTTTTTAGAGCCACATATCTCCACCCCAAGGATGGATATATCTAAACATCGAATCGAAGCATGATTAATATGGTTGTAAATGATCAGCGCTACTAGTGAGTTACTCGAGCTGAAACTCGAGATGAATCTCATCTATCTAAACTAGTCGAGTTCGAGTTTTGGTTCAGTTCGTAAGTGGACTCATTTAGCTCGTGAGTATGAGTTTTATATATATTGCAAATATCATTTATTGTATATTATAAATCATTAAAATCCAAAACATAATATCTATATAATATATAAATATATAATATATTATAGAATAATATATAATATACAATATATAATCCTTGTTCACTATTCATTATTCTATTTTATTTATATATTTTTTTATTTTTTATACTTAGGCTCATGAGTAAATTCGAGATTGGCTCGTTTTTTACTTGGCCTTGCTTTAACTCAACGAGTAAATAAGCTTAACTTAAGTTTAAAATAAAACTCGTTAATCTAAGCGACTCGAGCTCAAACCTTAATTTCAGATTTGATAAAAAACTCAATTCAAGATCGAGCTAGATAAATTTTAAACTAGTCAAACTTGAGCCTTTAGATACTTGGTTAGGCTTGTTTGCAATCCTAATTACTAGCTAATATGCAATAAAAGAATAATAAACGACTATGGTTCATTGATTAAACTCGTTTATTTATATAAGTGTCTTGGCACTCTCTTGCACGCATTAAAAAGTCTACCCTAAAATTTAAAAGTGTACATGGAAAATGAAAAAGTTATGCCTCTAAAGGGTAAGGAACGTGCTTTGGTGTATGTATGTGGGAAACCATGATATGATATACTAAAAATTTCAAGAAAATATAACATCAAAATTAAAATATAAGAAATTATTCAAACATATATCATTTCCTTTAGAGAAATCCTTACCTTCCCACCTTGCAAATTGTTATTTACAATAGTTTTTAAAGTAAAATGTACTTTCACTAATGATCTTTTGGGAATTTTAGGCTCTACATTTCTCTTTCCCCCTCAAAAATATGAGAGAAGTTAATCAAATGAAGAAAAAGGGGTATGTAATAACTTGCGCAACGCATGAATTTTAAAATTAACTCTTTCTTGACCCTAAAAACTAATGTTCAAGTTATTTGAACTAAAAAATAAAATCTATATTATTAAAGTCAGAGAGCTCTAATAACTACTAATAACTACAATATTATCTTTATTGTTTTGTATTTTAATTTTAATTACTATTATTCAGCATCACATACACACATCATTTATTTCAATTGTTGTACCATCTACTCATGTCCTACGAATTATTTTTTCAAACTATGAAACCCACCTTAAATTCATCTTCTAAAATAACAACGACTAGACATGTAATAAAAAATTTAAAAAAAAAAACTTTTCCCTTCTCTTCTTTTCTCTCTTAGAAGCTTGCATTAAGGTAAACAGAAAAAAAAAATATATATATCAAATACTGTCATTTGTTATAATTTGATATATTATGAATTGTAAAATGCAATTTTCTTTTATATTTTTACACAAAACACAATTGTGCATCTACTAGTATGTTATAAAATAACTTCTTCATAATTTTTTTTTTCAAAAAGAAAAAGTTTAGTAACTAGTAAAATATATGATTGTTATTCATCTTTAAAGGGAGGAAATGATTATTTTTCAACTTTTAGTTGCATAATTATTTTGCATTTCTTAAGCACTTGCATTGTAAATGTATCATCTTCTCATACGTAAAGAAATTCACAGTTTGGGAGAAGTTTCCTATCGGTAGAAGAAGTTTAACCGCTATTTCTAATTATAATTGTTGGAGCTGTCAAGCTGGGGTTCACCCATCTTGTATTATCACGAGCTTGATGTCAAAGATGGACATAGAGATATGCAGCTAAAGAGTTCAGATTTATGTTTGGAAATGTAAATGAGTTGGACCTATTTATGAATTACTAAGTTTGATTCGTTGACAACTAAGTTAAATTTGGAGTTTCATAATATTTGATTCAATTCAACTTACAAGCCTGATCAAGCTCAAACAAATAGCTGAATTTGACTCAAGTTTCAATATTTATTATTTTATTTTAATTAAAAAAAATATTTTATAGAAAAATTAATTTCAAAAGAATTTAAAATCAAGCTCAAACTCTTTGAATGACACCTAGAGTGGAGATTGAACTTTGAAATTTCAACTTAAATTCAAACTCGAGCTTAACCTATTTCGTCTTAACTCGACCCTTTTACAACTTTACTTATGTTGAATAAGTGGCCAAAATAAGGACTTATATTAATTAACTAAAATTAGAATTAGATATAAAAATGATTCGTTTGTTATTACAATTATAATGAATCTTACATAGTAAAACCTCTATAAGTTAATAATACTGGGACCATGAAATTTTATTAATTTAGAGAAGTATTAATTAATCAATAAATTAATAATTCATTAATTTAAGGAGTGCTTTTTGATTCAGTGAATATAAATTAATTACATAAAAAATTATGTTATGTCACTAATATATATATATGTCATATTTTGAATTAATTTAAAAAGAAAATTCATTGTACATATATATTTATGAAAATAAGTATACAAATGGTATTCATTATTTTATAATACTTAAACTTTATTCATTGTATTGGAAAAAAAAAAACAATATTCATTATATTGACTAATTAAATAAAGTTCAATATAAATCATTTGGATCTACGGGTTTATTGTACTAAAACTAAATACATTCAACGTATGATGATAAAGAGAATTACCATATGAACAACATAGAAAAAATTCTTAAAATTAATAAGATTGTCAAACTCGTGATTTAACTTAAAATCGCTAGAGAGTTAATAAAATCAAAATATAAAAGTATAAGTTTCTACAATATATGTAAAATAGCTTAAAAAATTGTGGCTATACTTATAAAAATTATTTAAAACTAAAAATATATGATAGGAATAAAGAAATTAAATTATTTTTTCATAAAAAATTTCTAATAATATATAATTTAACATATATGGAAAAATGACAAACAAAGTCGAAATTGAACATTTTCGCTTTTCTTTTTTTGAAAAATGCAATGAATAAATATTTCAATTTATTTTAAATTATCGATGAAATAAAGTGAAGTATATAGTTTTCCATGTAATCTTTACTCTCGGAGCTGAAAATTAGATAAAGGATATAAATATAAAATAAGGGGCTAAGAAAGAGAGAGAGGGAAAAAATTAAAATAGGATAGGGAAGACAATTCAATATTGTAATAGCTAATGAATTATAAAAACCTAGTTATATTTTTTCATTTTTTAGCCTATTCAACTTATATATATAAAATTGGTAAAATCAATAAAAAACATAAATTTCTACGGAGTTTACATATAAACTCGATTAAAAACGTAAGTTTTTATATGAAAACGATTTTATACATAAATTAACTCAAAAAAGCATCCTAGAATCATAAACTTATATAATCGTATGGGTAAATTTGTGATTTTGACAATTATACTTAAAATTATACCTAACAATGGCTTCTCATCTAAAAAGGTGTATAGAAATTAATCATGATTGATCAACTATATATAGCATTGTATGAGTGAGAAAGATCACCCCACATGCACTTAAAAAGATTTATAATAAGGCTTAATGAAAAAATATAATTTGAAAGTTAGTCAACATTCAATATCAAATACTCATAAGCGATCATCTCAGTACCTTTTGACTAACTTAGAAAAGAAGGGAATACTAAGCGACATAAACCAATAAAATTTCCAAACATGGGGAAGATTGTTTATGAGTGGTTTTTCTAATACTAAGATCATGTGAATATAACTAAAGAGCTAATTTTAGAGAAGGTAAGGGAGATGATGGAACTTTTACATCCCCAGCAGCTTTCTCAGCATAAGTTTTCTCAATGTTAGCTTAAGAAGTTCAAACTAAGATACGGTATCAAGTCATTTCGTCATTTCGGAGAGAGTAGCTCTATTAACACATAGGATACAAAAAAGAAATTGGAGTCCATAAGGAAAAAAATTAACTAATTCCCTATAAAAGATGTTTTTAATATGAATGAAATTGGTTTGTTTTGTAGGTTATAAGTTGCTCATTCTCTTACACGAAAGCAGCTTGAAGGAAGAAAATAGGACAAAGAAAGGTTTATAATTGTTATTTGTTGCAATGAGGATGGCTAAGGAAAAATTCCTTTATGAATTATTGGAAAGTATGCAAAAGATACATTGCTTCAAGAATGCTGACATGAAACAGTTTGAATTTTCAATACTATGCCAACAAAAGAGCATCGATAACTAACATGCTTTTGACAAATATGTTCATTGGCTGGACTAGAAATGCATAGTAAAGGAATTTTGTTGGTGGTAGATAATTATCGAACCCATCCAAGAAATAGTGCAGGGCTACGAAATGTTGAATTTTTTTTTCTTTTCTATTTTTTGGCCATCTAACATGACATCAGAAATCTAATCATATGATCTTGAAATAATGAAAACTTTCAAAATGTACCACTATAGGAGATTCTACTGTAATGTAAGGTATTGGAAGGCTACAAGTTAAGACCATTTAACCCAAAAAAGATTCATATTTTAGATGTTATTAGTCTTAGAGTCTTAGCTTAAATAATAAATGTTCAACAAGAGACAATAAAAAATTATTTCCAACATCACAAAATTTATTCACATGATAAAGTAGCCTCAAGGGACTTAGATGAAGCAACTTATGAAGAAGACATTCATAAGCTTGAGAAAATAATTAACGATCTCGGTTATCACAATAAAATGGACATCAATCACCTGTTAGATTATTCAGGTGAAAATAATGAATGTTTAGATATCTAAAGCTTAGAAGAAATTATGGCTAATGTCATTAAAAGTCCTGTTGAGGATGAAGCTAAGAATGATTCAGTACCTTTGAAATTAATCACATAGAAGGTAGTATTTATAACAGTAATAACTTTTCGTAATTTTTTGTTGCAGTTCGAGAACACGATACTAAAACTTTTGAATGTAATGAGAAAAGTTAGACAAGAAACCTTAAGTTAAAAAGAAAAAGTAGATTTATATTTTACTAAATTGTCTTAGTTATGATTGTAATTTTAGAGAATTTATATAAAGATTTTCCTAAAAATTACTATTTTATTAATTTATTGAAATTACTAATTTCATAAACTGGCTTGAGTTGAGATTGAAAAAAATATTATTTTAAAAAATTTATTAATTTATCGAGTATTAATTTATAGAGGTTTAACCTATATATATATATATAATTATTTTTTTAATGAGTGGACTCACAAACATAATATCTACTTAACAAGATAACTATATAATTGACTATGATACATTTATGAGTGGACTGGTCATTTCTTGAAAGCGTAAAAAGAATAAAATTCTTATACTAAAATTTGAGAAAATACATTAATTGAAATTTACCCACAATAAATAAAGTTTGTGTAAGTTATATTACCAACAAAAATAAATTACAAAGAATATTTAAATAGAAAATTACTAGTAAGACAAACATAAGCAGCTAGCCACCTCTAACCCTTAAAATGGCTAATAAGAGCCGCTAAGGTTTCATGAGTCAAAACATACAACTATAGGTAGTGACACAAACCACCATCTCAACCATGGCATGTCTTTTAAAATGATTTTTCTTTTTCCTTATTTTAATTTTCAATGATGACAGGTTAGCCACCGTCTCAACTTTGGCACGTCAAGTTTGAAATTGATTTTTCTTTTCCCATTTTCTTTTTTAATTTTCAATGATGAATCTATTTTCCTCGTAATGGGTGAGTTTTACAAATTTCTTGTGGCTCTAGCTGGCCTCTCTAAAACTAAGTGTGTTTGACTAGTATTAGAGGAGGGCAGTTTGGGAATTTTATTTTTTTGTCCATTTCTTTTCTAGATAAATTACATGGACTTTCCTTAGGAATTTTTGTCAAAATATAGCATTTATACCTCTAAAACAAATGTAGGACCCACATTATAACATGTAGCAGTTGACATGTTATCATGCTTATGTGGAAAGTCTATTAAAATAAATATTGATTTTTCTTTTAATTTAAAATCCATTTGCCCAAGTCAACTAAACCAAACCACATAATTCTTGACTAAACAAAACTTAGAATTCTTATCCAAGACAAATGAAAGAAAGTTTTTAAAACAACAAAACCCTAAATAGATAAATCCATCTCAAAATGTAACCTTAAACCTATATTGAGCAAATTTTCAAATTCACCTAACATTAACTCAAAATTCTCAAAAACCCCTTTTGCGAAATCCTCATCAACAATGAATGATATGAGGTGCATGAAGACTTTACAAGATTAAACCTATGGGACATTTCTCACTTGTTCGATTGTTGTTGAGTAATGAAATCCCCTAAGAAGGGTTAGAATAGCCGTCCAATTTTTTAAGCCCAAAATGAATATTTGTGAAAAAATGTGGATATCAAAACTACTTTTTTTTTTTTAAGTGAGGATCTCCAAGTCTATTCTACTTTCTTTAAACTTTCCTTTTTGTTTTTCTATCTAACTTTATTGGTTTATCATGGCTTTAGCATAACCAACAAACTTAATTTGATATATATATATATATATATCCTTTTTCATGAATGTTGACACTCCAATAAAAATCCAAATTAATAAACACTCTATTTTGAAAATAGGGGATTTTCGCACAATTATAAAAGTTCCTAGAGGAGGTCTATGCAATTTACCCTTTCTTTTTTATAATTTTTATTATTTTTATCACATCTAATTAAATGTATTTAAATGTACAATTTCATTGAATGTATTATGGCATATCAACCAAAATTGACATGTACTTGTTGACTAATTAATAAAACACTATGTTATGATCAAAGATAAAGATATAAGTACAGTATTGAAAAGAGATAGGAGAAGACCGAAATGCTTAAAAGATTACATCATTTGAAACAACATTATACAAATTATAATAAAAGTAGTTAATAGTTACAATTGTAAGTCAGTAATAACAAACCTTAAATAGATCCTTAATATATTTGGTATAAAAATATTATATCTAAATATAGGAGTATAAATAAGAATTGGAAAATGAATAGAGATACCAATCCTTGTTTTCCGAATTTACTTGTATGATTTCCTAGAAATCTCTAGCATCTCAAAAGTCCAGATTACCTTCTTTTGTTCACTATCATTTCATTATCTCATAAACACAAACACATTAAAGTTTGTTCTTTCATGAAACTACATAAATGTACCATCGATAGTTAAATTTGCCTAAGATCTATATAGTATCTATTTTAGATTGAAAAAAGAGTCACATATTTAGGTTTTTTTCTTTGAAACCCTATTTTTTGTTTATAAGGAACATGAGAGAGAGAGAGAGAGAGAGGTTGCATAGATTTCCAAAATCAATTGTATTAGATAAAGATAGTATATTTATTAGCAAGTTTTGGGAAGAATTTTTTAAGCTCAGTGAGACTCAGTTGAGAATGAGCTCTACTTATCATCTTTAAACAGATGGTCAATCAAAAGTAATAAATAGATGTTTGGAGCACTACTTGAGAGCCTTTGTAATTGAGTCATCAAAACAATGGCCTAAGTTTTTACCTTAGGCTAAATTCTCTTTTATTATTAGATATCATACTACTACTAATACTACTCCATTTCAAGTTTTGTATAAAAGAGTTCTGCCTTAGATTCCTAGGTATATTAGAGAAGTTTTTGATATTGAAGCAGTTGACATGGATGAAGTATTACGATCCTTAAGGAGTTACTTAGCTAAAACACAATAGAGAATGAATGCTTTAGCACATCAACATTGTTTAGATAGGTCATTTCAGGCGGGAGATTGGGTATATGTTAAACTACAAATGCATGGATAGACTTCATTAGCCAATAGACTATCTTACAAGTTGTCTAGAAGATATTATACGCCATTTTCAATATTAGAAAGACTGGGTTTTGTAGCATACAAATTAAATCTACTAGAAAGGTCTTGTATTAAGCCAAAGGTAATAACATGGACCAAAGACCTTTACCAACTACTGATTTTACTAACCATCCTATAGTTAAACCAATTGCTATCTTAGATTATGGAGAGTTGAATAAACATGGTCAAACAATACCTCAATTATTAGTTCAATGGGAGTCACTTAGTTTGGAAGATGCAACATAGATAGACCTTTTTTACTTTCATCATGACTATCCAGATTACGACTTTAGGGACAAGGTCAATTTTCGAAGATATAAGGAAACTGTTATGACCAAAGATACAGATACAAGTACACTATTGAAAAGAGACAGGATAAGACCGAAATACTTAGAGGATTACATTATTTGAAACAATATTATACAGATTGTAATAGAAGTAGTTAATAGTTACAATTGTAAGTTAATAATAACAAGCCCTAAACAGATCCTTAATAAATTTGGTATAAACATAATAGATCTAAGTACAAGAGTATAAATAAGAATCAGAAAATGAAAAGAGATACCAATCCTTGTTTTCTGAATTCACTTGTGTGATTTCCTAGAAATCTCTAGCATCTTGAAAGTCTAGATTACCTTCTTTTATTCATTGTCGTCTCATCATCTCACAAACACATTAGAGTCGATCCTTTCATCAAACTACATAAAAGTACCTTTAGTAGTTAAATCTGCCTAAGATCTATATATTATCTATTCTAGATTGAAAAACGAGTGACATATGTAGGTTTTCTTTGAAACCCTAGTTTTGTTTGTAAGAAACACGAGTGAGGAGTCTTCTTTTAAGTGATGAATATTTTGTAAGTAAGTGGGTCAAGCTTTCTATAGTAAGCCCGATACACTAATATGTAAAGTGTTAAAAATGAAAATGTAAGTATACAAAGTCATAAGATTAAAACTGTTGTATGTAACGTGAAATTTATTTATTTATTTTTCTTGTAGTTACTTGTATTAAATATAAACCATTATTTGAAAATTATTTTTGTAATTTTTTATGGTTGTTTATATATTTGCTAGGAACTATTAGTTGCAATTTTTTTAACTTTTTGTTTATGTATAAAATAAAAAATGCTTTTTGGGAAATTTTAATACACAATATTGCATCTAAAAATGAACATAACTTTGTCTATATTATATAAAGATGATATAAATCCAAAAATATTTCTTATTTTCTATTACTTGTAATTATTAGAATCTATAATTGAAAATCTAAGGGGAAAAAACATGTTGCAATGGCTAAAATGGAGTTGAGAGAATTGAAAAACTTTACCAATCTTTTTAGATACATGTTTAAAAAATGTTTAACCCAAATAAATCATAGTTACAACCACCTTGTAAAATTGATGAGTTATTTATAAGATTATCTCGTGGGACTTATGGGTTTTTCTTTAATCTTTTTCTTTGCTAAAATATCATTCATCTTTTTATATCTAAAATCAATTTAAATTGAATGTTACTTCCTTTAAAAGTGCATTATAAGAAGTATAGCTATGATGAATTTCACTAAACTAAAAAATAATCATAAAAATATAATATATACAGATAATAATATGATTGAATCTAAAGATTGAGAAAAAATTGGTATTTTAGGCAACCACTTTTAATTTGAAGAGGGCTGTAGGATTATGAAATAAATTAAAAGAGTTGTACATGACCATCTCTTGAAAATTTGCTAGTGTCGTAGCAAAAATTATATTTGCTCCAAATCTTCAACCTAATGTCCTTGGTTAATAATTTTATAAAATAATGATGTTAAAGATTGAGGTAAAAGATTAGGTAATGATCCTACTATACTCTTTACTCTCTAGCATCTTCATTTTTTGTGAATTTAGGGCAATTATGTCTATGTCAAAGAAAGCTTATCATAGAAGAGGTTAAGAGGAATCTCTTAAGGAAGGATCAATTAGATTGCAAGATGGGATCACATGTAATAAAGTTGTAAACAATCTAATTTCTAGTAATCAACGGTTTAGTGACAATGGTAGTTTTATAAGGAGATTTAGCGGATGAGCAATTATCTATTACCATGATAAACAAAAAGAGCCATATGGTGATAAAATGATAGGATGACGAGAAGAGAATAAGGTAAAGAAAAGGAACATATAATATCAAAATTTCAAATGCACGGCCAATAAACAAGAAAGTTATAAGAAACCTTAGGCATCAACCTTGCATATTAAGCAAGTGACATTAATTTTGCTTAAATGCTTGTTTGATTTTAAGGAGTAGAACTTTCACATTAGAATAATATTTCTCCAATCTCTCCTAAAGTTTCAAATGAGGAGTAGGTAAGTATTTATAGACCAACATCCATAAAATCATCTTAGTAATTGAAGGGTGAGGTGGAGTTTATTCATTTTATAGTTATCCTAAATAATAAGCTTATTAATGGTCTCGACAATGGATTTAAGGTCAATAGCCTTCATCATAATTGTATAAGCTTATTTGAAAAAAGTTGGAGAGGATGACGCTATCCAACAATTCGTGTTTCAATTTCATTAAACCAATTTTCCTTAACTTATCTTAGGTATAGATTGAATTTATTGAACCCGATCACTCAGACCAATGAGTCAAGCTTAATTAAATTATGAGTCTAATCAATATTTAAATTGCAATTTGCAGCCTTCTATGATACTTAGACTAGGCAATGGCTATATGTCAAAACATTAAATGCAAGATATGTTCTTAATTGAATCTTTTATTTTACATATTTATTATATTATATATTACAATTTAAATTTAGGAAACTAATATCCATACAGCCGCCTCATCTTTTCATTATTGCATTTGCAAAATTAATTTATTGCCGATGGCGATATTCCAAGGGCCGAGTCCACGTGTCCCACTTATTCGGAAAAATTACGAGGAACAGGAATCTACGACTTGAATCTCTGACCTATGACATGGCTTTAGTTTAGACTTACCAAACATGCAGTAGAGTCCCGCGTATTCTGCGGAATCATCCTGTCATCGTCCCTTAAGGAAATTTTCACGATCTGTTTGCGAAGTCAGGGTGGGCTAAGGTTAAAACTTCAAATTGAGGTGGGTGCCGTGTTACCTTGTCAGAAATGACACCAACATGGAGGCTGCAGTTGCATATATAGTAGCATTTCGATAAATAATGCTCGTTTCTTCTTCGTTCTTGTCGTTATGATATCACAAGCATGTCTTCCATGTTGATTTCTCCTACAACAGAACATCAACTAATTCAAAACATATGTTCAGCCATCATAAAAGGTAGATGGCGATACCCTTCAAACCCTCAAATTTCTGCAACCCTCACTTCGACCATAGTTCATAAAGTCCTCTTGACCCTCTTACCGCACACTCGAAACCCCTCTCATTTATGGGCATTCTTCAAATATGTCGAGTCGCTGCCCAATTACACTCACTCCTTGCAGTCCTCATGGACGATGATTCATATCTTAACAAAAAACAAGCATTTCAAAACTGCACACCACCTGCTCGACAAAATTGCCCACAGAGATTTTTTGTCTTCGCCGTCGGTTTTGGTTGTTTTGGTCAAAACCCATGATGACCCAGAAGTGAATTCTCATGTATTAAGCTGGCTTGTGATTCATTACGTTAATTCTGGGATGAGGGACGATGCAATTCGGGTGTTTGAGCACATGAGGTTTTCCAGCTTGAAACCTCATTTGCATACTTGTACTGTGTTGTTGAATTGTTTGGCTAAGGATAGATTGGTGGATACCGTGTGGAAGGTGTATAAAAAGATGTTGAAACTCGGGGTTGTTGCAAATATACACTTGTATAATGTGTTGATTCATGCTTGTTCCAAGTCTGGTGATGTGGAGAAGGCCGAAAAAATAATGAGTGAGATGGAGTATAAATGTGTTTTTCCGGATCTTTTCACTTACAATACAATGATTTCATTATATTGCAAGAAAGGGATGCACTATGAAGCTTTAGGCATTCAAGACAGGATGGAGAGAGGAGGGGTGAATCCTGACATTGTGACTTTCAATTCACTTATTTATGGGTTTTGTAGAGAGGGAAGGATGAGAGATGCTGTGAGGCTTTTTAGGGAAATTAAAGGTGCGACTCCTAACCACGTCACATATACGTCACTTATCGATGGATATTGCAGGACAAATGACCTTGATGAGGCTTTGAGATTGTGTGAGGTGATGGTGGCTAAAGGCCTGTATCCTAACACTATTACATACAATTCTATCTTGCGGAAGTTGTGCGAGGAAGGAAGAATGAGGGATGCCAACAAACTCTTGAATGAGATGAATGAGCAAAAAGTTGAACCAGATAATATCACATGTAACACCTTAATAAATGCTTATTGTAAGATAGGGGATATGAGATCTGCAATAAAAGTGAAAAATAAGATGCTGGAGTCAGGACTGAAGTTAGACTCTTTCACATACAAGGCACTAATTCATGGTTTCTGCAAGGTAAAAGACATGGATAGTGCTAAAGAATTCTTGATTAGCATGCTTAATGCTGGTCTGTCTCCCAGTTATTGTACTTATTCCTGGATTGTAGATGGCTACTGTGACCTTAATAATGAAGAAGCAGTTCTACGACTCCCAGATGAATTAGTGAATAGAGGTATTTTTGTTGATGATTCAATGTACAGGGCATTGATAAGGAGGTTTTGTAAGAGAGAGAAGATTGAATGTGCTGAAAAAGTTCTCTCTATTATGCAAGCTAAGGGCTTATCAGGTGATAGTCTCATATATAGCACTATGGCATATGCCTACTTGAAAGTTGGGAATGCTATGTCCTCATCAGCTATGCTTGATGAAATGTACAGGAGGAGGTTGATGGTGACACTCAAAATTTATAGGGGATTCAATGCTTCCTGTGCTGGGGAAGAAAACATCTTAACAATTTTCTGGACTCATCTGGTTGAGAGAGGATTAATTTCAAAAGGCATACTGAAGGACATGCGCCAGTAGGATTGGCATCCATGGAAAAGGCCAAAAGGATGTTCAGCTTTCCTGCTAATTTCAACTGAAGATGAAGGTGGTCTGGATACAGATTAAGACAGACTCGGTAAAAATTTTCATCCTTGGGGGGTTTTTTTTGGGTTGGGGGTGTGGGGTGGGGCGTGTGGCGGCATTGGAGAATTTCTGGTTTGTATCTTGAATGGTTGTTCATGGTGGCTCAGGAAGGACCTGCAATTCCAAAGCAGGGTTGCTGGTTCCTTTGGTTGGACGATCTGGCAATGGAAATTCCATTTCTTTATGTTTCGACACTTGGCATCCCCAAGGGCCCCCTGTATCTAAAAGTAAAACTCAGGAATCAGGACTTCCTATGGTATCATGACTTTGTTCCATTATGTCTCAAACGGCATGATTATAGGGAAGCCTAGATCTAATGAAGCCTTTCTTCATGGGATGAGAATGGCACATGGCAAAGGAAAACTCGGATAACTTGGTACAATTGAATGGTGTCACCTTGTTTCAGTGGTTCATGTTGTGGTTAAGTACTTAAAACAACTATCATGTAACTCAACCATATACATGTGTGTTATGCTCCAAGCCTGTGAGAAGTGACGTCCATATATTTTTTGACTGTGGCTTTGCTAAGGATGGATGGAATACATTGATTTCCTATATTGATTACCCCTGATTTACATTGAAAGGAGAAAAAGAAGGCCTCTTTTCGCTCCTGCAAATTATTTAGTATAGAAAATCTTGAATGGTGGCAAGTTTTGCACCCTTAATTTATTTCATATGGGAAGAGAGGAACAAGCAGTGGACAGTGGAAGCAAATTCCAAGTCAGACATCCTAGCTAGTATCGATTGCCTGGTTTTCCCTTTGACTATGGGATTTTTCACCTTAGATGAAAATACCTTAGAAAACAATTAAGCATGTAACAGTAAGTAGGCTATGATTCTTTCATTTATTTGCATATACAGATTGTAATGAGTTAATTATGTTGCTGGGCATTTTCCCCTTCCATGAATCGGCACCCCTTTTCCGTACGAATTTACTTAATTACTGAGACGGAGGAAGATTTAACCCCTTGACTGTCTTGCACTTTTTGCTTCTGTAATTTTTGCGAGCATCTACTAACAGTCCAACAGCTATGTTTCATTCTTCCAAGGATTATCGCTTAAATTTATTTTAAGTGAATGGTAAGGTTCATCTTTCAAATAGAAGGTGAAATATATTACTGTTCATATAAAATTAGAATATATTAATATGTCATCGATGTGGTACACTTTGATTAGCATCCACTTTAGCACGTAATGTAATGTCCCATCGACATATGTTGTACATCCTTTATTTGTACAATTTTCAATGATGGTTATCTCCCTTTTGGATTCAAGCATTCCTCTTTTTCTCGTACAATTTTCCCCATTTATATGATGAGTTGCTAAGAATCTCACTTAATTCACCGAAAAATGAAAGATTAAATATAGCTAACTGGCCAAAATGATAACGAACAGTGAAACCTGCAACCATACAAATTATAATTCATCTACCATTGCTTGTTCTGCTCCTTTGCAGTTGCAGACGGTAACATTATGAACAATTCTTCGCAACATCGGTTTCAGCCATTGGCATACCTCACTCTTGCAAAATTTCTCCATGCATTTATGGTTTATACTTTCTTATTGCTTTTACAACCCAAGTTTAACGACATTTTAAGTCCTTTTCTGTATGAGGGAGATCCGTCCCAGCAAATTGGTAGTAAACGGAATCATAGCACAGAAAAGATGGTGTTCTAGACCGAGGCATCAGTAAGTGTAGACATATACAGAAGACAGGAGAATTACGTTTACCCAGTCACACATTTACGACCGCCTGTGTCCGAAAAATTGTCTGGGAGAAAAGAAGCCTCTAATCTGATACCATGCTTCAAATAAAGCAAAGCAGGTCCTTAAACGTGTTCAAGAAAATTGAATCTAATCTCCGGCAGGGAAACATTCTTGTTTTCTCTCATTATGGGATACAGTATGTCGTCACAGTGACCAGGCTCTATTTTCCAAAATTACAGCCATTGAATATGAAACTGAAACAAAATTGATCAGTGTTACATCCTCCTTGTAATTCCTGCAAAAACTTGGTTCACCAAAGGCCTTGCCAAATTCAGTAAGGTCGAAACTTCCTAGCAGCTCTCAATTGTTGTATTCGTTTTTTGTCTTGCTCAAACTTGCTTTGAAGCTCCATGACCTCTGTAAATACATCATGACATATAAGATGGTAGAAAAGATAGGAAACTCAACCATATAACACAAACTTCGAAAGGGACAAGTTTCTGGTGGGTTGATTTGGTGAAGGCAGGACTCATGATGGCAGCATCATGTGGATTATTATACGAAGTACTGATAAAGACATATTTTAAAACTAATTTCCAATTTATTCATCTGCAACACTGAAAAGATTAATGTTCTACATAGCAGGTAATTATGATAGCCCATGTAAGATGAAATGGCAATATTGCCCAAAGTAGCAATGCCCAGGCATATGGCAGCATTCTCCAAAAAAATGACAACACATGCACAAGCAATTGTGGTAAACAACCAAACCACAGAAAGTCAAGACGTTAGCCTCTTTACAACTCCATATGCATTCGATGTTGCTATGAACCTATACATTAACATATAAAAGATGTACTGAAATGCTTTCACACATGATCAGATCGAGTTTACTGTATAATCTCAGATAAGGACCCTTTGGTAGGTAAGGACCATAAATGCAGGCATGAAAACAAATTGCCATGACCTCCACTTAAATCTGGAATCTCTTCTCTCTTTTGGCCAAATTAAATCTGGAAGTTGAATCCAAGGACAACTTAGTGCGTCTCAAAATTTGTTCTTACAACCAGGTTATTTGAAGAAGAGGTAATTTGAGAACAGAAATTTATGTTGGCAATAAATAATTGCTTCAAGGGGATAGTAAGCAAAATTATAATAAGTAATCAAAACAATAAAATCATAAATGAGTTAAATAACATCAGCTCAAAGGAAAGCAATACCGTTTCTTTGTGCTTCTCTTCTTTGAAATCGATAGAAATCTAAAGCAACTTCATTGCGCTTCTTCTTTCCCATTTTATCCTCCAGAGCAGCCTGGGAAACTGAACCAACAACAGTTCCACTTTCAAAATCTGCTGTCTTCTTCCTTCCTTTATGATGGCTCACCACCGTCCATCCCCCTTCTGCAGCAAGGGCTTCTCTTTCTTTTCTTTCCTGTGAGTGTAATAAGGTTCAATGAGAATTTAGCGATTACTAAGCTCTAATAAACAGAAAGCATTTTTCGATAAAAATAGCCACAAATCATGCAAGACCAAACACTAACTAAAAGAAAGAAACTTAGAAGGTCATTAACAAACCCCCACACCACCACCACACCCAAAAAAAAAGGAAAAAAAAAAGAAAGAAAGAAAAGACAACCCCCAAAATAAATAAATAAATAAATAACCTACTTAGAAGAAAAGATAAAAAGATAATTCATGCAGTAAAGTTTTTTTTTTTATCTCCTGAAATGAAAATTATACACTCGAAATTTATCCCTTTATCATTTTATCCACTTCTACCAACTATTCAAGAGATCTCTCCACAGCTCAATTTTCGCAAACGAGAGTGTAAGCTAATCGAACAATCATCCAGTGCAAATAAGCCCATCCATAGCTATGGAGGAAAGGTAAAAACTTCAGTGTTGAACACCTCAACCTTTGCAGTAACTACTCTTCAAGTAAACATTAGCATAAAGTTTATGCACATATAGATTGTCCATAAAAATGACTATCTTTTTTCATCTATGACAGGAAAGATTCCAGATTCAAGCCACAAGAATGAACTCACAAACCTAAGTAAAATCCAATCAATCCACTATAACATAATGCAAGAACATTGGTTAAGTTATGCAAAGGATAGCAAGGTTGATATCCGATGTTAATTCATTGATATATTTGAGGCACTTGTGTTTTCTAAATTTAGTTAATTTATGTAATGTCTAATTTGTTTAAGAATCAGATTTTTATAAGCTAGCTTAAAGTAGAATCTGCATAGTTGATAGTTCCCTCTGCAATATTCCTTGTCATTTTTATTACCGCATGCATAATCCAGTATACTTGCCAAGCCACAATTGTTTCTAAAGGACAACGCGCATATCACAGTAATTTACATACACAGAAACACAAACTAGATTTATAATTTCGTGTACCTGTTCTAGTTTTTCTTCATGGGCCACTATGAACTCATCGATCCGTTGTTGCAATACCTTCAACCCCGGTCTGCTCTGATGGTATTCCATCAACCACTCTGCAGATAATAAACATTAATAAGAGAATTGATTATATCTGAAAGCAATAAACTTCCAAGTAGATTCTTTTGCTAGAAGAGTTAATCCTAAAGTCAAGAGAAACTAAGTGCTGGTGATCAAAATGTAGAGAACTCTGTGCCGCTGCGCTGGTAGTAGAGGAGAGGCTCAGAACCCATTTCCCGGCTTATAAATTATTTGGAGAAACAAAGTAAATATAATTGATATCCTCCACTAATTACTCTATTTTATCCACTATGTTATCCAGGGACTTGAGAGTACCTGTTGACAATTTTACTGCAAATAGCATTAAATATATAAGAAGATGATGAAATACGTACTTCTCATTCCTCTTGAATTATCCTCATCCCCCGAAGAAATTTCATAAATATCCTCCAGAACAGGTCCACTCTTTTCCAATGATTCACCTTTTCCAGACAATATATGATCCTTCTTCCTTTTTTTCCTTTTTTTCTTAGGCTGATCTGCAACATGAGGAATTGAGTGATATAATGGTGAAAATACACAAACATTTTAACCATGATGTATGCATTCCATTTCTTACTAATTGGGGATGTTTTAGGACCTAATGGGCACTATGCAATAGGACCTAATAAAATGCTGAAATTTATATTGAAGACAAAAATAAAAGTAATTGCTACCACACGTCTAGAATATCTCAAGGAAGCATTAGAAAGGTCAAACTGCAGGAAGCAATGGTAATAACACATCAAATATGTATTAACATGATAGGGCAAAAAAGGATGAATAGTTGAAAGCTGAAGCAAATCGACATTTGTGTCTCACTAACTACAAATTGATGGTAACTTGTCCGTGTTTAGAGGAAATAAACTTGACAAAAATCAGAAGAGATAATTTAATAAAACCTGGAATATCGCTTTGCCCTTCCTTTTTCTTCCTCCGCAATGATTTCTTATCTTTCTTCTTTCCTACCACTTCAAATGAATTATCTATCGAAACATAAAAGTCTGAAGAGTTAATGAAGATGGGTGAGAAATGTTGAAAGAACTTGCCAAGAAAGAAACACACCATTTTGTTCATGACCACTATGATGAGCATCAGTGTCCATATGATTAACTGAGTCACTTGTAACATCGCTTTGCCCATTACTTCCTTCTTTTTCCTTTCTCTGCTTTGATTTTTTATTTTTCTTCTTTAGTACTTCTTCAACTGAACTGCCTACTGGAGCGCAAAAGTCCAGAAGAGTTAAATGAAGATGACTGAGAATTGTTGAAAGAAGAACATTGCAGATAGGAAACACACCATTTTGTTCATCAACATAGTTACCAGGTTCAGCATCCATATGATTTCTTTCTTCATCCAGATCATCATTTTGCCGCTCACTTTCCTCTTTTTTCTTTCTCTGCAGTAATTTCTTACCTTTCTTCTTCCGTACTACTTCAATTGAACTACTCACTGGAAAATAGAAGTCAGGAGAGTAAGTGAAATGACTGAGATTCCTGCTGAGAGGAGACTCTTGGCAAAATAATACACACCATTTTGTTCATTAACAATGTGATCAGGCTCAGCATCAATAGCATTATCTTCTTCACCTAGAGCATTGCTTGGAACCTCACTTATTTCTTTCTTCTTCTTACGCTGCGGTTTCTTGTCTTTCTTTATTTGCGCCACTTTAACTGATCTATCCACTGGAAAAACCAAAAGAATGAAATATTAAAAATGACAACCGATTTATAACCCATTCCATGTGCCATTAGCAATGCAAACTAAGTGCATACATTTCAAACTCATCTGCAGAGTTTTTCCAGCATCAGTGTTATCTTCATTCTCACTTTTTCTCTTTGACTTCTCCTTATGCTCCTTCTTCATGCTTCTGATCTCCACTTAACCAACCATCCCAACTGCAACCACAAGAAGATGCTCATGACACAAAATATGACAAGAGATACTTTAGGTTTGCTTTAGCTCTTCTTTTCTGGTTAATTGAGTTTTAAGTCTGAAGCACTTCAAAAACCTTGAGGTTTAAGTACCAACTGCACTGACTTCTATTCTATACCAATGTTATGCTTTAGACAGCTTTCCTCAACTACATGAATATCGAACAAATATGACACCTGGTCTCAGAAGAAGGGAAAAAACAAAGGACAAAATTAGTGATGGATAGTGCATGAATAAGGAATCCGAAGCATGTTTCCATCGAACAATTATTAACCAAATAAAAGTGGACTGTTTTAATATTTCTTCTAATACATGCAAACCATCTATTTGAGGAACTACGACAATATGATGGAAACGAGATTAGCAAACAAGAGGAACCTTCTGGTTCTCTTCTCGAAATTGAGTTTAACGGCATCAAACGTAGTCCTAGAATCAGAATCTTCAACAACATCAAGTGCAAACCCATTATGATCTTCAAGTTCAATTGAATTTCATAGCACCTACAAGCCTATACTTTTAAACCCTATAACCTAACCACAAACAGAAATTTCCGATTCAATTATGTGACAAAGCCTATACTTTTAACCCCATTTGATATGCTATGAATGAGAGAGAGAAACTTACATGAGAAGCTCAAGTGGACTGCTGGGATGAGTAACCAACAACAGTGCACTGAACCGGCAGTAGGAAGGAGGAGAAACTGATTACAGTAATCGGCTTCTTCAACAAGAAGCGCCAAGTTTCGGCAGGTTAAGGTTTGGAGTTGGGACTCGGAAACAAAATGTTTACTGGATACAAATCCCGGCCCACGATTGCTATGTTTTATTGTATTCAACAAGTTCATGTCATGCCCATGCCCATGCTTTTAAGGCTTAACTTTTACATTATTATAAGTTAAAATACAAAATATATTATAATTATGCGTAATGTAACAGTATTGTATATAATTTCTAGTAAATGGATATATTTCATATCTTTTATATTATCTGTAACATAGATATATAGTTGATATTATTGGTGCTTAATATTTAATAATTGTAATATTATAATATAAAATTATAAGTAGTTATATTATCATCTTATGTAATTAATGAAGGAAATTGTTAAATGAGCCGACAGCTTATCTCGAATGAATGTCAAATGTATCTGAGATTCACTAACTTATTCACTAAGTAAAGCAATCGAGACACATGAGATCGTGTCATATGTTCCGTTTGTGATTTGGGTATAATCCTTCGTGTTAAAAGTCATAGCTCATCAATAAATCTCAGTGAAGAATGCATTCTTAATGTATGTGCCCGTCTTAGTTTTGTTTTTTTATAAGAAAAGTCATGAGATTTGCGGTATATTTTATATTATATTATATTATATTATATATATATATATATATATTGCAGAGATGTAATTGGACAAATTTTGACAAGCAATTTAGGATTTACCCTTTTACAGAACACTGGACAATAGTTTGCAGAATGGACATAACGAAAATTTTGTGGGGTGGTTAATTTAGTGGTCGTGTAAACAAAAATGATGCATACCATTGCATGTATGTAGAGTCATTAAGTATAAATCGATTCTAAATTGTCGGTTTATAAATTAGTTCCATGGTAAATTATAACTGATCTGATAGTTCATGGATCGATTCGTTACTCTTGAACTTTATTTTTTTCCTCATAAAATGTGTAACATGCTCTAATCCAAAGATGTTTAATAGTTACTAATTATTAAGCTACTAATAAGCTTCTTAATCCAATTAACCAAAAAGTTCTCATATTGCGTTGATTCCATATTCATCACCTTTACCTATGAGCCATAATTATCTTTCTCCCCCACAAATCAATTGAGATTATACATAAATCATAAAATAAATTTTGAAAAATATGAAGTGTTTCTTTTTCAGCCTTTGCTAAGGTATTTGTTAATGGTACCCAAACAAGAACCGTGGGGATATTATCAAAAACCTCCTAGAATATGAATAAAAGTGTATGTGCTTCAACCTTTCTAATAGGTAAATATTTACATACTACTTTATTTTATCTTCTTTTTATTTCTTACATAAACACATAGCAACTAACATGATATGTAAATTGGATTAGAATTTTGGTATCTAACCTATTAACTTAGATAAAACTATTTTTATAAGTAAAACTTAATATGAGGAATAAACGGTTAAATCCACTTAGATATTTTTATAAATGGTTAGTCTATCACCATAACTTGTGTTAAACAAACAAATCCCAAAGACATATCAAGGGGGCTTGGTTTTATATTGGCTTTTTTTTTTTTTAATTTTTTGAGTTCGGCGGGCCTTAAACAACAAGTTTAGGCAGTTCCACCTGATTGAACCATCTGAGCCTTTAAAACTTGGCGATTCATTTGGCGATTTAAGCCAGGTCACTTTTGAGTCAGGCCAGTTTACAATTTGGAACCGGCTTTTACATAGATCTACATGCATGTAATTTCGGAGTTAGTATTATGAATGTGACAGAGAAATAATATGTAAGTTTTTATAAAATATTTAAAATATAATTAAAAGATATGAGGCACCAACTTGGATAATGAGGCTTAATTAAGATAGAAGATATTATAATTTAAAAGGAATATCTAAACAATTAAAAAATATATTATAAACTAAATAAAACACATCGAGGAGCACACTAAAGAGTAATGAAGCCTTAAAAACTATACATGATAAGTAAAGTAAAAGTTTAATTTTGTCTTTACATGTAAAAGTGATGTTTGTTTTGTGAGGAAATATTGGTCAATATCACTTGATCTGCTGTTTTTTTTTTTTTTTTGATAATAAAGATTCATTCAACGACCAAAAAAATCTACAAATAACAACTAGGAAATGCTGAAGTCCATTAAGGTCATTGCAAACATCTGCCTGACTAACACAATTCAACATATTAACCATAGTCTTGAAACGACTAGAGATAGAATTAGCTAAATAAATTGGATCAAAAAACAGGCTTCATCATGTATTTGTAGTACTCATTTTGCTAGACAATTTCCTGGTTCATTAATTTCACGGTTGAACTACAAATTTGAAAAAATTGAAAATAACTAATGGCTTATTTACAATGTTGTAGAACTTCATGGCATCTATCTACGTCTACTTAAGAGTTTCATACCATTCAACAACCAGTGAGTCTACTTAAAAAATAACCTTCATACATCCCTTTTGGTTTGCTAAATCAATACCAGCACCTATTACCCTTAATCAGCTTCCAATGGAGACAGATTCTTTATTTGTTTATGCATTCTCATAAAATTATTCCTCTATGATCTCTAGCTAATACTCTTAAGCCAGTAGTCTTTGCACCTTCTATTACTGCCCTATTACAATCAACTTTTATCCATCTCTTTCTAATGCCTTCTACTCCTTACAATCAAACTTTCTTCCTAATTTCAATTTCTCCTTCCTATGATAAGCCCACTGTTCATTTACTTCCCTCATAAGATTCTCTATATAATTCCCTACATTCTCCTTTAACCTAAAAACAAGTCTATTTCTTTCCCTCCTTATCCACTTAAGTGCAGCAAGAATGTTTAGTTGTTTCGGAGCCATAACCTTTTTTCAGTCTAATTTTGTGCTTTTGCAATGTCTCTAAATCCAGCTTTAGAGGCTTTTAAAGCTATACTCCATAGAGCTAATTTGGATGCCCATTATGGACCAAATCTGTCTACTCTAACGATAATTTAATAAAGTGTACTGTACTATTTCCTCTACTTCCTTACATAATAGACAAAGACTACTGAAATTTAATCCATGTTTTTACAAATTGTCTCTCATCACTAGTCCATTATGTAATATTCTCCATACTAAGAACTAAGTACTCGAATAGGTGGATGGCTTTGAAATCCACTCCCGGCTCTCTCCATCCACTTGTATCTCATTTTCCTTAATTAATTCCATATACGTAAGCTTTGTGGACAGTTCTCCATCCAAATCATAGGGCCAGGCTTTAATATCTTCAACTTCGTCATTATGACTTAAAGTAATGTTTCCCAGTCTCTCTCAGATTAGATCATCTATCAGGTATCCAATGATATCTTCATTCTACCTAATACCTCTATCCAAAACCTGATTTATTAATAGCTTATCATCATATTTGTTTAAAGGCCCAAATAACCGATTATTAATTTTCTCTTTTCCTTTCTAAATATCTGTCCAAAATGTAGAAGTTTCACATTTTTCACTCTTACGTGTATCCTTTCATCCACTTAGTCTATGACCTTCTTCAGGTTGTTGTAAAATTAAAACCCCTTTCGAATTCTCGATCAACCTTAGTTCAGCTAATACTTCTGAGTAACTAAATCAGTCTACAGGATTTTCTTTCTTTTCAAGTGCCAAAATTTAGAAAATTCTCTTAGTTTCTATTACATCCCAAAGCGGCACAATTGTAATAGCTTCACTATACAAATCATTCTAAAATAAAAGCTGACCTTACAGCCGCTATCTTAGACTTAATTTGTATAAGGCGTTCTCAATTAATCTACTTAAAAGTAAATAGTTCATAAAACAACCCCACCGTGCAAACCATTATAAGATAAAGGCTGACCTTATAGTTGCTATCTTATACCTAATTTACATAAAGCGTTTTCAACTAACCCGCTTAAAAGTAAACAGTTCATAAATTAAGCATGTTATTTACTTATGAAAATATAAAATTATACATACTAAGATTTGATAACCTAATCTTATTTACTTAAATAATACATAAATTGATATAAAAAAATTTAAAGATAAGGCACAAATTTTAAGAGTGTAATTGATCCTTAATTCTATAACCTCACTCTCCAAGATCCTGTAATTGCTAACTTTAAGGTAATTATGAGGCCGCTTCCTAATAGCACTTGTAACAATATCTATAGGAATGTGAACAATCAATAGCTTAGTAAGTTAGGCAAAGACTTAAAACTATACATTAAACACAAATAGAGTTATTAACCAAATTAATTAGATGCAATGCATGTGAAAGCAAATACCATTGTATGACGTTGTTTAGTCTGTCATGGGATTAGAAAAATTAAACCCACTTTAATTCGAGTTGAGGAGTTTTCATGTTATGCAATAACTTACGAATAAACCTAAACTTATGCAATGGAAATATCACTCCTCTCGCGACTACTTTCAAACCATTGACTTCACCTTTGTCACAACTTCCCCTCTTGTCACTTAGTTCGATTAAGGATAAAAAATGGACTAGTTATGCTATTTAGCACTATCTCTTCCGAAATGATTGATATTTGGTCAAAGAGTCCTAAGTGTTTCCCCTAATAAGTTGAAATGTTTGTCCAATTAATTTTATATGCCGTATATTATTAAGGCACATTACATAACAATCACAAACCAATACAATAAGCTAATAATATACTATACAGTTAAGAAAATAGACATACAGGCATGTGTACAATCAAACTACTTATAAGCACAAATAAGTATAACCTTAAGCTTCTGAGTAATATGAAACAGTATTCTAAAATATAATGAAGTATTAATCTCAACTAACCTAAAGTCTTTAATTTGCTCACTCAAGTTTGGGTTGGATTGTTGCTACTTGCTTTTATATTATGAATATCATTTTAGCATTTAAACTCTTATATATAAGATTTAAATTATATAAGTAGTTAAATTAACTACCGAATTTGTTCTCAATATAAGAATAACCTAAATTTTTTACCTAATTACCTAAATACATATTTCACATCAGATTTATATGATTTTTTATTATAATATTATCAATTTAACTTAATATTTCCTACTTATTTAATTTTCTATACATACATATTATATAGTATTAGATATACTTAAAACACATATCCAATATTTATAACGCTGCAAATATCATCTTTCATCACTAAATAACATATCAAGTATCTAATTATATAATAAATTAGAATTTATAAAACCATTATAAAATAATACTTATAACTTTAAAAATAAAATTATCCAAAAATATCGAATATAAAAATATTTAAATCTTCTAATAGTTTTTTCCTCTTCTTCTTCTTTCTTTTCTTCTTCTTTTTCTCTTCTCTCTTTTTTCTTTATCTTTCCTCTCTCGTGATTCTTTCCTTCTTTTCCCTTTCTTCTCTCTCTTCCTTTTCTCCTTTCTTCTTTGTTTTTTTTTCTTCTTCCTAATGTGTCTCTCTTTCTTTTCTCTTTTTCTTTCTCTGTTTTTTACCCCTCTCTCTCTCTTATTCTTATCTTTTTAAAGGAATTTTTTTATTCATTGCCATTGACTATGGCAGTTATATATATATATATAATTTGTTAATCTAATTTTACGTAACATTTCGAATATAATTTTATCGTGATTTATTATATATAAAATTTCATAATATATTTCAAATATACTAGAATATTATATTATACATTTAATCTAAAATTTCTATGAGCTTCTAAAATTGAGTTTAGGACAACCGAATCTAGATTTAGGGTTTTTAAGGAAAGTTAATCGATTGAGCTTAAATTTTGCGGCTAAGATAGAAAAGTTAGACGAAATAATACAATAAAGTTAGATTTTGAAAATAGTGATCTAAATCTCAATTTTTTCTTTAGAAATAGAATCATTTAATATAGTACTAAATTGCTCAGAATTCTCAAAATTAAGCTCAGAATATGACGAGAATTTAGAGATAAGTTAATTAAGCTATAAAATGAGATAATAAAGTATAATTTACTACATAAATATAGTCGAATTTTTATGAGTATACTTAGTATAAATAATAATTATATTCATAAATTATTCTTAAATTACTTAATTATATATAATATGTGTTGAATTCATATAAATAAATAAGAAATATATCCTAAAAATAAAAGATATGTTAGAAACTTAATTATACGAGTATAGTTATATATTATGCATGATATATACACATGATATATATACTCGTATATTACTAAATAACTAATTACTAATAAAATATACCTAAACTACTAAAAGAATTAAAAATATCATCCAATAAATTTAATTTTGGCTAAAAATTACAAGACAACTGCCATGACTTGCTATAAAGGATTCAATCAGTTGAATCAAAAGCTTATACCCTAAGAAGAGGACACAACATGCTAAGGAATTTAGAAGGATAAGCATACATATATGGGAAAAAAATTCTAGAAATTTCGTAAGCTAGTATAAAAGCAAAACTAGGATAGAACTTAGACACTTTAGGACCTAAATCATTTAAAGAAAATTGGAGGAAAAATTTTAAACAACCAGAATATTTTGGAAAAAGTTATAAAAAAACAAAGCAACTACCGTACCCGACCTAGACAACCACCTGACAACCAACCCGATTGGCCATCACCAGTTTAGGCAGCGTCTAGGCCATCTAACAACCACTCAACCACCGTCGGTTAGCGTAGCATCCAAGAATAACTAGATTAATTTTTTGCCATGTTTTTCAATAACTTGTAAAAAATATCAAATCCATCCAAAAAATTATGAAAAAATTTGTAGTTAGGTTATTTCAAACATGCTTTCATGTGATATTTTTATTTTTTTTTAAATTCATAATATTTAGTATACTTGCCTAAGAAAACTACTGTTTAATCAACGTTTGATTTGCAAAATAAATATATCAAATGATGTTGTTTCTAGCTCAAAAATTTTGTGTAGGATGTGAATGATATATAGATAATTTCTATGTATCCTAAATTTTGATTTGAATATTTTTAATATTTATTGCATTTTGTGGCCTAAAAATAGCTTGAAAATAAGCTGAAATTGTAAAATAAATAAGAAATTATGAAATTAAATGAGGAAAAGAACATGTACTGATCTCTAGTAAATAATAATGATGTTGGGATAGATTGAAATTAATTTAGTACAAAAAGGATTATAATTGGGTAATTTATGATAATTCAAGGGTAAAATTATAAATATGAATATATAGGCAATAGATCGAAAACTTGAAATCAAGCAATAGCTGAGTTCCCCATATTTTTAGGTGTTTATAGAAATTTTCGGAGAATTATTTGGTGACCCGAATTATTTGTTATGAATTTACGTAATAAAATGGCTTAAATTACAAATCAAGACGTATTCTTAGTAATAATATGTTAAAATATAATAAATAGTTGAATAAAAACTATGTATGGGTATACTAATCAAATTAGATAAAAGGTGCATTTTTAATATAATTAATGATATTTTACTGACTAGATTATGTTATATGTGTATTAGGATTAGATAACATTTATATTATAGCATTATATTGACAAATTGGGTAAAATAAAGTTTAATAATATAAATTATGTATAATACGATAATATCTATATAGATACGTATAACTATAGTAAAAGCTTAAACTACTCGTTAAAGGTTATTTCTAGAAATATGACCTGTAACACGTGTCGTTAGGTTTATAATCTTAGGTAATATAACATATAACTTTATAATATTTTAGAATGTGCATATTTCGATAACCTTACTGTAATTAAAGAGTGATTTAATCAATTAAAAATATGTTTCAATACGATCAAAATGATATATAATATATATTAGTATAAATTACGTATATTATCAATAATTAATAACTTAACTTGATATAATAATAATAATAATAATCCTATACACATATATAGAATCCAAATTCAATTTTCATAATAATTACGAAAATATTAGGGTTTGATCTAAAACGATTATATACATGTAATTATTATGAAAACTGAATTTGGATTCTATATATGTATATAGGATCTTTCAATGGTCAGACTGTTGACAGCTCGAGTCTATTATAATGAACGTTTCAATAAGTAAGTTGAGATTATAGCTTTACCACTTGTTAAGATACTGTATTATAGTATTTGGAGAGTCAAAAGTACTTCTGGTTGTGCTTGTAATTAGTTGGTTGTGTGCATAATACTCAGTTATGATAGGCGTTGAACTCTTTGGTGTATTGTTATGCATGTTTGCTGTGTTTCTGTATTATATGAACTTGTTTGGTCACCCCTGATTTCAACTAACGATTATTTGACTAAAACAAAACTGGACATGCATAACACCTATTAAGGGAAATGATTAAGAGTGTCGGGCCAAATACCGCCTTCTTTCGATGAGGATAGTTGAAATGGTCATTTCCTTATCCTTAGTCGAACTAAATGACAGGTTAGGAGGTCGCGACAAAGGTGGGGGTCGTAGTTTGAAGGCGGTTATAGGAAGAGAGTTTTCTCCATTGCACAAGCCTAGGTTTGGTTTGATTTGATTTGATTTGAGTCCTGATAAAACTCCTTAATCCAGATTGGAGCATATGTAATTTTTCTAACCTTATAATGAATCAGATAACATTGTATGATGTTTCATTTGATTGATTACATTACATTTTATCATAATTAATAACGTTGCTTGTAATTGTTTGGTACTCTTCCGACTCCATCCTACTTATTGGGTTAGTTGTGCTCATATTTCTATAGACTCTTCTACAAGTATTGAATGAAGACCAGGATATTCTGATACTACTGCCCTCAGGTTAGTATGCTGTTGTTAGGAAAGTGAAAAATGAAGAATCAACTGAACTTAAGCTTTTGAATTTTGAGGAAACTAATTGGGAATTCCCTAGGATGCCCACTAATTTCTTAACTTATTATATATAGTTTGCAAAACTTGTGATTTTTTATAAACTCTGATTATACATTTTAATTCTGAAGGTGAGATATTTATGTAAGTATTGTTGTGTTATAAGACAACAGGTTGTATATAACAGGTATTTTGTAAAGCTATATTACAGGTTTGGTCATTCATTGGTATCAGAACGGATGCTTTAAACTGATTAAGTTGTGCACGTCTTATATGGTGATATCAGGCAAGTGCACCTATCGATTTTAATATAGTGGATGTGAGTTCGAGTCGATCCCTCAGAGACTTCAAGTACTAATATTAACCTTAGCTCTATTATCTAACTAGAAAATTGTGATGAGTTGAATGAATTAAAAAAAATACTAAAATTAACAAACTAACCTAATTATAGGACTTGATTAAGCAATTTAGAAAGCGATAAAATTTAGAATGACTTCAAGAAGGTAATAACGTATTTAAGAATTATTTCCCCTAGTGTTTAACATGTGATCGCTTAAAATGTTTTCAATTCAATCTCCATTATTCGTGATAAGAAGGATTCACAATTAAAGTTAATACCTTTTGTTACGCCCCGAAGTCGCAGAGTCGCAACAGTCCCGCCGTGTAAACCATTCTATGATAGTAACTAGCCTCACAGTGCTTACCATAGACTTGACCTACACAAGGCGTCGACGACTCCTCGCTTTGAAGTAAACAGTCCGATTAATAATTAAACTACAATTATGATAAATAGTACAAATTTCTAATAACATGTACAATATTATATATATATATATATGTCCATAGAGCTTTCCAGGAAGTTTTACATCACATAACAGTTTACTAGATTACAAAATAACTACTAATCTTTCATTCTTAATTACATGGTCACTCTAGTTAAACACTATACTAAGTAACTTGATCCTCACACCCCTGGCTTCCAACAGACTAACCTCTGGGTAATTGTAGGGCGGCATAGTGCTTTGAGTGTTCAGAAATCAGAACCTGCAAAAGGATCTATAAGGGTATGAGCAACTACAGCTCAGTAAGTTGAATTGGAGACTCATGAATGTATACAAGCACAAACAGGGTTATCAAACGATTATTTTCATGTAATGCAACAATCAAGTGTCATCGCACAATGTAATCTGGTCCATTGTGAAATCAGAAAAATTTCACTCGCTCCAATCTGGGTTGAGGAGTTCTATGTTATGCAGCAGCTCACAACCAAACTCAGGCTTGTGCAATGAAGACCTCGCTCCTCCCGTGACTACCTTCGAACCATTGACTTCACCCTCGTCACGACCTCCTCTCCTGTCACTTAGTTCGACTAAGGATGAAGAAGGGACCATTTTGCAATCCTGCGCTATCCCTTTCAAAGGGGTCGGTATTTGGTTGGAGAATCCTATAATCTCCTAACGGGTTGTAATGCATGACATTATTTATTATTTGGGGTCGACTGATATTAAATTCCGTTCAGGGTGTTCAAACAATTTCATTTTAATTTAATCAGTCACAAAATCACTCACAATACAAATTCAGCATGAATCCAGATACATCAAACACATGCGTAAACTACTTACAATCACAATCATATACAAGCCTAAGTTTCCGAGTACTACAAAACTAGTACTCTATTACAATAAGTAATAACCCAACTTACTTGGATTAGCTCGATCGCTTGATCCCTTAATCGCAAGCTGATTTTATCTCTAGATGTCCTATAATACAAATAGGTCTTTTTAGTACTTAAAATTTACGGTTTCATATTCTAAGTTATATTTTAATTCATTTTTGTCCGTGTATGCCCATTACGTCCTAATGATTCGTGTACTTTATTTTGGTGTTCAAATCCTAAATGAGGTTTTAAACTTTGATTTCTAAGCCTGAAATATGCTCGAATCCTAATGTGAAATTAATCACATCAAGCTCGAGTATCCAAATATCCTATTGGGTCGTAATTTGGTATTCTAATCTATTTGGTACACGCTAACTCTAATTGCGGTATCGGATTTATTCCTGATGTGTAAAAAATCTTACATTTTGAGACTTTTTCTTAAGATTAATTATTATTTTCAGATTTATTATTTTTCTGATTTTTATTATAATATTATCTAAATAACTCTATTATTTTAGATTTATTAATTTACAATATCACATTTTACTAATTTCTTATATTACTTACCTAATTTCCCTAATTAACCATACTTAATACCTAAAGGCTAGGATTAGGGTTCCATTTCAGAGATTAACATCCTTAAACATATAATTAATATCCTAATCAGTAATTAACATCTTAATCACCTAATTAACCCTAAATCACCCAATTTTCCCATCATTATAAGGCTAAAAATTAACTTAAAAATTTCAAAAATTAATTTTAAAAAAAGGGCTTCATAGAATTGTTCTACATCGTATGAGCATCCTACAGAAAAATTTTGAACTCCAAACTACACTTCTAAGCATTTTATTTTCCGGATTAGTCATGCTCGGTTTTGAGCAATTTGTTAGGGACCCTATAATTACAGATTTAATTAAACTAAATCACTATTTTTCCCTTAATCTACATACAATAAAACCTTAGAATAACAAGTTTCATAATTTTCTAGGCAAAATAACTAATTTTACAAAATTATTCAAAATCGGGTCATTTAAGAGACTAATCGGTCCAAAGCTTTCTGGCCGTCCAAGCCCAGTCCAAGGTTGTCGGCCTGTCCAGGCGGTGGTTCTAGTGTAGGGTGGTGGTGGTGGTTCGGTCCCAGGTGGTGGTGAGTGGTTCGTTTGGTTTACTTGCCTAATCTATATAGTTTTTTTTTTTCTGGATTTTCTCTCGATTTTTTTTAGTGTTTCGATTTTTCTCAGATCCTAAACTGACCAAATGACTTCTGGAATTTTTTTTCCTATTTATAGACAATTGTAACAATTAATGTGCATTAATTTGACAAGATTTTGCCCATTTCCCTAAGTTTTTGGCTTTTAGGTTGTCCAAATTTGATTGGTTAATTTTTCTTTTTCTGGTTTGAAGCTGCCACGACCTGATCTTGGTTCAGCTTATCATCTTCTGATTTTTTCTAATTTCTTTATAATTATCTTATAATTTTCTTTAATTATTTGCTTAGTTTTTTGCCAATTTAGGTAATTACGAGTATTTTTATCTACACGTAAATACATGTAGTGTACACGTGAACATTCCTAATTATTATTTTGGTCATTCTAAAATTTTTAGTATACATATAATCTATCTCTAGTAATTTATTAGTTATTTCATTACACTTTTCGCATTTTCGGTAATTAATACCGATTATGCTTAAAATTTGAAAATTTTATAGTCTCCTATTTTATTATTTATTTTCTTAAATTCAAGTTTACGGGGTCAGTTTTACTAATATCCCTCTCAATAGTTTATAATTTGGGTTTGATCGGATCCTTTAACCGATCGCCCTAAACCTTGGGTTTTAAGTTCAACCCTATGGTTACTTGGCTTGGCTTTAGGGTTTACACCTTTCTCAAGCATATTAACCCTAATCCTAAATTATTTACCGCTTAGTAATATAACTTAGAATTGCATTAATGTATAATGAATTCCCATACAAAAGAACAACTTTCTGGAAAAAACATGTATCTTATCTCTAAATATACATGTAATTCTCTCCAATTATGTAAAGATCTAATTACATATGTAATTTCTCAATCATCATGCATAATATCATAGATTAATACTCTAGAAATATCAATTAACAATTAAATAACATAATTGAATTAAGAAAAGATAGAAACTTTATTGAAAATTATAAATCAATTCAATAGTCACATGAAACCCTAGGTTCCATAATCCTAAATACGAGAATTTTAAGCTATCATAATGAAACTAAAAACGAGTTCCAACAAAACCAATAAATAAAACATGAAAAACCCTTTTTGTTGATGATAAATCTCTTTAATCTTGAAGTGGAGTGTTACTTTCGCCTTTTTCTTCTCCTTTTCTTCAAGTCGCTTCTCTTTTGAAATGTCCAATCTTTTGTGCGAAACCCTAGTATGTCCTTTTATAATGTATTGTAAGGTTTCCATTTTCGTCACCAGACACAGCCTGAGACATAGTCGTATCCCCAGGTCATGTAACCTTCTAACTTTGGCAAATTTTCCTGGATGGACACAGCCTGGGGACACGATTGTGTCCCAGATCATGTAACTTCAAAACTTTATAACTCATTCATTTGAACTCCAAATTGAGTGAAACTTGATTCCTTTTATTCGTTTTCAACCCAAGAACGCTTTCAAACCTTGAAATCAAAATTTTACTCAATTAAATATCAATTTCTTTAAAGAAAACCAAAGATATAAAATCACCATGTGAAATATGTTTAAAATCAAAGTTATCATATGGATTATATCTAGAATAGCAGCTGTGAGGTCAGCTTTTATCTTAGGTTGGTTTACATGGCGGAACTATTATGATTCTTCCTATTCGAGGCATAACAATTTCTATTTTAGACTAATTAAAATTTAACCCGATAAACTTTACGTTATAGTCTATATATTGGTTTGTTTCAACTTATTTTTTGAAATTCGACTTTACAAGACTATTCCTTAAAATCTTTGAGGAATTCATATTATCTTTTAGCTTTATTTGAAATACTTTTTCATTAGTCTTACATTCCAAGATAAGACCCTAAATACACATTTCTTTTATATATAATATATATAGATAGGTTATATTAATTATTTATGAATTATTCATATACATTTTATATATAATTTTAGTCATTCGTATTAATTATTAAAATTATGTAATGGATTTTTAAACGATTTATTATAGCTTATATTTAAAATTATGAAACTTTACGATATAATGATTAAATCTGATAAACTTAATACTTTTAGCATAATTGTATATAAATGAGTTTTATTTAAAATATTGAAGCTATATAGTCACTTTTTTTTTTTATTTCTTAGTCATGAACATCAACTTAATTTTAAGATCATTAATATAATTCATATTTTGTAGAATATGTCTCAAATATTAAACTTTTCATTTTATTTCTTATTAATTTATATAATTGTATATAATTTACCTCCAACAATTTTTTAATTATCGGAACTCGTTTTATATGTTTTTGATAAATAATGGGAACTATACATATAACTTAATATTATAATATTTAATTATTTAATTATCTTAATTGTAAATTTATGGGATCATTTCTATTAATATTTTTAACTTCATCGTAAAATTCAAATTCAATCAGAAAATTTACGTGGTCACCCTAAATGTTACAATTTGTTTCTGAACTGACCGATTGGGAATTATTTATTAGTTTTTATAGGGTCTCATAGTTTCTTTTTTGTATATCCATAAATTCTCTTGGACATTTCATAATAGACCAACCTATCCAATGCATCTTTTTCACATTTTGTGGTGACCCCCATATGAAATCTCTACGAATCCTCTCTATGTTCTTTGCAAACTAATTAGCATAGGAAGAACTTAAGAATAGTAATTTATGATGCATTCTAGTATTGACATCGCTAGAAGCTTTCTTCCAACCATGCTTAACAAATTAGACGGTTCAGTAAGTTTTCTTCGCACCTTTTCCAAAATAAAATTCAAGTCCCTATTAACAATTCTTCCTCCCTCTTTAACTAGAACTCCTAAATATTTCCTAATGTCCGATGTTAGCTTTGTCTAAAAAATCTCTAAAATCTTGCATTTCATCTCGATCGTTATATTCTTTGAGAATAAAAGACAGGATTTCGCATAATTTACTTTTTGTCTAGATAAATTTCCAAAATCCTCCACTACTTCTTTAATTAAAATTGCATTCTCCTCAGTAGCTTCCACCATAGAAGGAGATCATTTGCAAACAAGAGATGTGATTACTGTAAATTAGTTCCTCTTACCTTTGATGGAGTCCATTTCTTTTTCAGCTACCATGACATGGATTATTCTGCTCAATATTTCCATTGCTAGAATAAATGAATATGGAGATAAGGGGTCACCTTGTCTAGGACCTCTACACAAGAGAAAATGTTCTAACATAGACCAATTTAACATAGATTTGGAATTCTATTGTTAATAAACATGATTTGATTAGATTAATCTAGGAGCCTGGGAAATTTAGAATCTGAAAAGAATTTCTAATAAAATCCTACTCCATGCGATAATAAGCCTTCTCCAAGTCCAACTTCATCACCATACTACCTCTTTTCCCCCTTCGTCTTTCTAAATGGATGAAGAACTTCTTGTACGGTAATGATATTATCTCTTGCTATACATCCAAGTGTAAAACTTGCTTACTCCAAACTAATCAACTCGTTGAGCAATGGTCTCGATCCATTAACATTGCATTTACTCACTATTTTATACATAATAGTGCATAAACTTCTGGGCTTGAAACCCTTCACTTTATTTGCTCTTACTATCTTTGGAATAAGAACAAGTAAAGTTTTGTTTAGGTCCTAAGGCATCTACTTTTCTCATAAGATTTTCCCCACTAAGTTATATACCGTTGCCCCCACTATTTCTTAACATTGCTTGCAAAACTCCGCATGTAAACCATCTACCTAAGGGACTTATTATTGCCAATAAACCATAGAGTGCACTTCATTTCATCATTTTTCCAAGGTCGTTGGAGTGAATGCTGTTCCTCCTCTATAATCACTCTTTGGTCACTGTTTTAACCTTAGAACAACCTCCAGGTGAAAACTTGCTCCGATGTTTACAACTTTTGCAAAATTGGGTAAATAGCCTCTTTACACCTTCTTCATCATCAATCTAGTTATTTAATGAGTCAAACATACCATGGACTCTTGATTTAGATCTTCTTACAACTATATTGGCAGGAAAGAAGTAGGTATTTCTTTCACTGTTAATAATCTAGTTTGAACGTCCTTTAACTGCCTACGGCTTCTCTTCTTGTATTAAAATAGAGTTTTGTTCTTCTTGAAGGCCTTTCTCCTTTTCCATTAAATCTTTCTTAGGTCTAGAGTATAGTTCTTTTCAAAACTCTTTTAGCTTTTCAATGGTTTATTTCTTTTTGAAAAATATGATACCAAAAGCTTCTATATTCCATTTTTTCGATGACTCCATAAAGTTTAAGGGGTCTTCTAAATAATTGAATCTTGGCCAACATCAATTTTTTGCAATAACATATTTAAAACTTGGGTGTTCCAACTACATAGATTAGAATTGGAAAGGTCTTAAGGGTTTTGGTACTCCTTTAAATTTAGGATTGGAAGATGGTCTGATTGATGAGAAACAAGATGAAATACTTTATCTTTAATGTAAACCCTTCTCCACTATAATTTGTACAAGCTTTATCTAGCCGAGTCTAGATTAGATCACATAAGTTTTTTTAACCTTTTTGACTAAGTAAATCGGGGTCCAACAAAGCTCAAATCCATTGTTCTACACTTATTTATAAAATCTTGATAATCTATAGCTCTCCTTTGGTTTATATCAATACCCCCTACTTCTCTTCCTTACTCAATGCTTCATTAAAGTGTCCTAATAACACCAATAGGCCATTAATCTTCTTTGCCTAATCTTAAAGTGCAAACTACAACAAGCCTCTAATGTCATGAGATAGACTTGCATACATAGTTATTAAAATTGTGATTTTACCCATGAACGTTTTTAACTAAGTTTACATGCAAACTTGATAGGAACTTATGTTTTTAATTTAATTTACCGATTCTAAATATCTGAGTTGACTGGAATAAAAAATTAAAAGAAAAAAAATACAACTAACCCTTTATAAGCTACTAACTATTAAGACATTATAACGTCTATCCTATCCTATTTCAATTTTTTACCTCTTTTTTTCTCTTTATTCATAGTTTTCATCCAAGTTTCATCAACTACAATAGCAAAGTTTACAAAGAAAACTATATACTTTATTTTATACTGTCAATAACTTAAAATGAGTTAAAATGTTTGATTCTTTTTAATTTATAGGTTTTTTATAAAAAAAAAGGGAAAAATTTTTGTTTCAACTCTATTTGTCCTTCTTTCGTACATGTTAGATTATATATTAAGAATTTTTATGGAAACAAAAACTTAATTTCTTTTTTTTTTTTTATTTCCATAATGTATTTCAAGTTTTGGATAACTACTATAAGTATATCAGTAAATTTGTAAAGCTATTTTACATAAGTTATAGAAACTAATGTTTCTATGTTTTGATTTTACAGACCTTCTAATGATTCTATGTAGAATTGTAAGTTTGATAATCTTGTTTGCACATATAGCAAAAATGAACCAAGAGGATAGAGAATTGCATACCTATATTTCCATGAAGATCTATTGTCGACAAATGTTTCTAGCATGGACAACAATTGTCTTAATAGACTAGAGGATAATAATTCCCTTACTAAAGCCTTTAGCTTTCGACCAAATCATTCTATTATAAACCATATAGTCTTTGAGAGTATTAGTTGCCTCTCTTCCTATTCTTGTCTTAGTAAGTATCAAGATTTGAGGATCATACTACTTTTTCCAATCTTTGATAGCCTTTCTTCTATACTTCGAATTTGTACGATAAGAATGATAGGGAGACAATGCATTTTGGATGAAAAGGTATCAATGGACTCCATATTTACCATTGAAGCTATCATCTTATACCATAAGTCTATAGTGTAGGCTTGTTGGAAGTTCTTGATTTCCATCCTCTATCTGTATGGTCTAAAAAATGTGCATAACAATACCATTTGGATCTCCTAAGCCATCAGGAGGGCTATTTTCTTTTGCTCTTCTACTATTGAAATGGTAAACGATACCCTTTAGATGTTTATTAGTATATCTTCCCCCCTTCTAAAAAACAAGTGAAATAGAATTTCTGGCACCTTCTCTCTTTTCCATCATGTTTAAATCATAACTATCCCTTGAAGTTCCACCATAACTCCTGTTGAAAACCATCTCGTTCTAATTTCCACAATCTTTTGGCTGAATGAAGTTCTGATAAGTTCAAATTTGTGAAGTAGTTGAAGGAGGATTTCTACTTTGAGCATTTTTACTATATTATCTAGTTAATTTTTAAGGAAGTGATTAGCGACTTCTTTTGAGTTTCAAGGAGAATATTTCTCTAAAAGAAGGAAAAGTTAGATTTTCCCTTTTGAAGTATTACTTCAATAGTAGTTACTTCTTTTGGATTGCTAAGACTCTCCTTCTATATTTAAAGGATACCTTTTTCCTTTGATGTCTTTTCATATTCTGGGCAGCGAGTCACCTTTTCCCTAGCATTTCCATTTTAACTTCATACAACCTTGTTTCTTTTCCTTCATGGTAATCTCCTTTAATATTGCCTATGCATTTGATTCCTCGTAGAGTCTTTTTGTATTGTATTTTTTCCACTCTCTGTACTATGAACTTGTCAACATATCTTCTTGTTTAGGTCCAAAATTTTGACTCAACAATATCTTTTGAACCAGCTCTTAGGTTCAATTTTTCTCTATTACCATTTATTACCTCCTATGATAGTGTGTCACTGTACTGATTTGCCTTATCCTCATTAACTCTCATTGGGCATTTGACATCTACCTATGGCTTTTCTTTTTCAATATTAACACTCCCTCCTTTATCTTCATAACCTTTATTTAATTCTTTCTCATGTGCTTTGGACAATTTTTCCTCTACTTTCTCTTTTTCCTTATTTGCTTCCTTCTCAAGGCACATCAGCTTAGTGTAATTACTAATTAGTATGTCTACAAACCTCACAAAACTTCGATAATCCCTCATACTGAATATTATAATGAGAATTATTACTTCAATGGTAGTTACTTCCTTTAGACTGCTAAGACTCTCCTTCATATATTTAAAGGATACCTTTTCCTTCGATGTCTTTTCATATTCTAAGCATCAAGTCTCCTCTTCCTTAGCATTTCCATTTTAACTTCATACAACCTTATTTCTTTTCCCTTATGGGAATCTCCTTTAATATTGCTTATGTATTTGATTCCCCATAAAGTCTTTTTGTATTGTATTTTTTCTACTCTCTATACTGCAAACTTATCAACATATCTTCTTGTTTAGGTTCAAAATTTTGACTCAGCGATATCTTTTGAACCAACTCTTAGGTTCAATTTTTCTCTACTACCATTTATTACCTCCTATGATAATGTGTCACTGCACTGACTCGCTTTATCTTCATTAACTCTCATTCTGCATTTGACATCTTCCTATGACTTTCCTTTTTCAATATTAACACTCCTTTCTTTATATTCATAACCCCTATTTAATTCTTTCTCATGCGCTTTGGACAATTTTTCCTGCACTTGCTTTTTTTCCTTCTTTGCTTCCCTCTCAGGGCACATCAGGTTAGTGTAATTACTAATTAGTATGTTTACAAACCTTACAAAACTTCGATAATCCCTCATACTGAATATTATAATGAGAATTATTAGTCACTAAAACATGCTTTGGGGTGGAAGGTGGGGTAGGGGGAATAATATATTAATGTCCCCCTGTACATACAATCGAGCAAAACTTCTTCTTTCCAATCCTACTGTATAAGAATCTAACCTTAGGAATGGTTCAATCTTTTCTCCAATCCTATGAATGACTAACAAGAAATAATATTCCACTAGGAGCCCCACAATCTTGATCTAAACTGTAATCGAGCCGAAAGAAGATTGATCAATATGAAAATTTAGCTCCCACTATTTTAAGGCTAAGTAATAGCCATTGATGAACCAAGGAACCATTTTTAATAATCCATTAAAAATCAAAGTTATTATCTAATGAGATTAAATTAATTAATGATCCCGCATGTCTTAATTTTATATTGCTTAATGATCTCCACATCCCCTTTAATTTCTTAAGCATTAATTTATATCCAAGGTTAGGTCTCATTACTTTTGCTATAAAAGCATATTGCCATAGTGCACATAAAGCTTCCCTTTTCAGATCTTGTAAATTTTACATAGCATATACTTGATTTTGCCTCATTATTCAAACAATATTCCTACTCTCTAACATTCTTTGTATCCTAATGCATATTTCTATTATCTATCACATTATTAAAACAATATTTTTCGTAAGCACTTGGTATATTGTTAATACCATATCCCTAGATAAAAGCCTAGTGCCTTTCTCACTCTCAAATCTATCATCCTCCATTGTAGACATTGAATTGGATAAATCATCTTTATCCAAAGCTAACTGTTTCTAACTCCTTTGTACTTGATCATTGGTCTCGTCCTTTAATAGTGGTGGGGCAAGGGCCCTTGAGTTTTCTTGCACATTGCTTCTAATATATACAATCACTCATTCTATTGCTTTACCAACCAATCCATGTTCCTAATAATACCTTTTTTTTATTATTAATAACACACGCTAATAGATGATATACCCGTATTAAAGGTGCCTAAGTTAAAGTCTAGTTAAGTTATATATGCAATAATTTACGAATTAAAAAGGAAAAGGAAATTACGCGGTGATGTTTATCGGTAAAGTTGTTGTTAAGAATTAGGATTCAAGCAAATAAACCCATCATAACTTAAAACTTGCTTTTGGGCTACCTATGAGTGGCATAGCCTTTTCTCGGAAGCAAAACTTTTTCACCTCTATTCAAACCAATCTGACCATCTGCCTATTCTCCTTGATACCTGGCCATCGTTGAAAAATATTGAGAAAAGCTCACGACCTTTTAAGTTTCAACCAATGTGGCTAGATCTCCCTAACTTCAAAGATGTGGTAGCAAATTTCTAAAAGTGCCCATTTTTAACTACTTAGAAGAACTAAACAACTTTATTTCATATGTCAGAAGATGGAACAAAGAAGTTTTTGGTGTGATCCCAGTGAGAAAGAGAAAAAATGTTGAGAAATTAAACTGTATTCGCCAACGGCTCTTCCATAACCTGATGCAAGAAATTATTGATAGGGAACATAGTCTTCAAGAAGAGCTTTCATGGATAGTTAGACAAGAAGAACTGTTGTGTGGGAAGCAAAGGCAAGGTACAACTAGATTATCAATGGGGAGAAAAACATCAAATTTTTTCATGCTAGTGTGATTGCCTGAAGAACTAAATAAAAAATTGTAGGCATCCTTGACTCAATAGGGAATTGGATTAGTGATATGTCGAAGGTTAAAAATCTATTTGCGAACTTCTTCGTATCACTTTACACTACTGAAAGGCTATTTGTGTGGAATGAGATGAGTGACTGGAGAAATAATCAAAGGATTTTGAGCAATGAGGATTGTAACTACCTTACTCAACCTTAGACTAACATTGAGATCAAGAAGCCATTATGGTGCATTGGTAATCATAAATCACCAGGTAAAGAAGGTTTCCATGTAGAGTTTTATAAAAGATGTTGAGACATTGTTGGAGCTAAGGTGTGCGATTTAATCCATGACATTTTCTAAGCAGAATTCATCCTACATCAGTTGAATGAAACTATCATCACCCTAATCCCAAAGATCATGGGGGCAAATCAGGTTAAGGACTTTAGACCTATAAGTCTGTGTACTACTATGTATAAGATTATCAATAAATGTCTTGTAAATAGAATGAGGCCATTACTGATGAACTTGAAAAGCCTAAAACAGTCAAGCTTTATCTTAGGTCATGCAGCAAAAGATAACATCATTATGTTCTAAGAAATCCTGCAATCAATGAGTAAAAAGTCAAGACATAAGAAATGAATGATAGTAAAATTCGACCTAAAGAAGGCATATGACCTCATGGAATGGGACTTCATTAGGTTTGCACTCCAATCCCTCAATTTCCTACCATCTTAGGTCAAACTCATCGGCCAATGCATTTCATCTGTATCATATCGCCTCATCTTTAATGGTTCTTTCTAAGAACCATTTTCAGCCAACAGAGGTCTTTGACAGGGTGACCCATTGTCACCATACTTATTCATCATTGGCATGGAAATATTGAGGCGAATTATAACTACGATGATGGCAATAGGAAATTGATAACTCATACGTACCAAAGGAACAAACATATCCCTTTCGCATCAGTTTTTTATGGATGACATCCTACTCATGGGGGAAGCATCAATAGATAATGCATGATTAATGATGGAAGTTATGCAAGGATTTAAGGACGTCTCAAGACAAAAAGTTAATTATTTAAATCGTGTATCCTTTTCTATTGCAACACCTCAAGGGAATTAAAATAGAGCATTGTAGACATCTTTGGCATTCAATTAAATGCGGACTTGGGAAAGTATCTTAGTAATCCTATCCAAGAGAATGGTAAATTCAAGAGCTTTGATTTTAACGTTATCCTAGAGAAGATGAGAAGAAAGCTAAGTGGGTGGAAAGTAAATATTCTAGGTATGGTTGGCCGAAAACTCTTAGCAACATCGACTTTAGAAGGGATAGTAAATTACTACTCCTAAGTTCTACCAATGAAGAGGAATTTAACTGCTAAGATGGAAAAAATAAACCGAGACTTCATTTAGGGGGATACAGATACACAATAGAAGCTTTACTGGATCAATCGGGAAAGGGTTAAAACCCCAAAAGAAAAAGGAGGATTAGGGATCATGGACTGAAGAAGAGAAATCAGGCGAACTTCATAAATCTAGCTTAGAACTTGAAAAGGAAGAAAATCCTATGGACTACATTGATTAACTAAAAGTACAAATTACACATTAATGGACAACAAAAATTAGGGGAATCAGCATTCCTCCTAGAGCTGGGGAAAGTCAATACTTGGTTAGAACAAAAGATACATATGAAGGTAAAAAATGGGGAAACAGTAAGATTTTGGAGAGATACTTAGCGATAAGGGGAGGTTGTTACATCTTGGTTATAAGGACCTTTGAACAAATATGATGAGTCACTAACCATTCATCTAGTTGGTGATGATATGAAGGAATGGAATGAGGATATCATTGGTTATCCGCTAAATGAGAGTATAAGACAAAAGTTGGGAGTTTTGTATGACGTTAATCATTCAACCGAAGAAGACAAAGTAATCTGGTCATACGAAATTGATGGAGAGTTGACTACACGTTTGGCTTATTCACAACTTGTAAAGGACGGAAATTCAGAAGTGTCAAGGAAACAATGGGAATGGATATGAAAACTACCAACCAATCCAAGCGTGCAACTATTGATATGGTGCATATGTCAAAATGGACTAGCATTAGGGGACAATCTTCAAAAGCGTAGAGTCCCGGTAAACACCAACTGTGCTTTTTGTGATGGAGGTATTGAAACTCTACAACATGCTTTCATGAACTGTAGATGGGTAAGACAAATATGGAATGGCTTGAACATAAACTTGAAACACTGGCATTTCACCTTTGAGGACCTAACAAACTGGATCGAGACAAACATAAAAAGACCAAAACCATGCTAGCAGTAAGTACAAGTGCCAAGATAAGTCATCATTCTTTTTGCCTTAAAGCATATTTCAATATCAAGAAATAGTAAAATCTTTAGGCAAGAAAGAGAAGAAGAACAAGCCCGTTGGGAAATCATTAGGAAAGAATCATCCAAATAGTGGTCTTTGAACCGTAAAGAAAAGCTTAATAAAAAACATAGAGACATCCACCTCCCAACCCACCAGATTGATCGAGATTGGGTTTTTATCCAAACAGATGAAGCTATACTAGAAAATAAAAGTTATTTGGGCCTAGGTGCCATTTATGTTGACCATGAAGGGATGGTTCTTTAGGCTATTCACAAAAGGGAGGAGAGCCTTTCTCCTATGGAAGCTAAATTATGAGCAATAGATGAAGGATTACACTTCGCTCATCAAAGAAGACATAAGAGAGTAGTTTGCATGATAGACTCACAACAAGCTACTAATTGGCTACTTAATGATAAAGTAGACTTAAATAGATGTCATCCTATCTTACAAGAAACCAAGAAAGCTCTAACTCTCTTTGATAATGTTTCTATTTGCAGGGTTGGCCGTGAAAAGATTGTGGTAGCTGATCTTCTAGCAAAGAAAGGGCTACAACACCCTTTTCCTGTGTTTTTTGTTACCCATATACCTTTGTTCTTATCTAGTGTTGTACCTAGCTATAACGAAGATCGAACTACTTCTTTAGCGCTTATAGTAGATGAGATAAGTGAGTTTGATGTTGTATTGTGTTTGTAAATGTTTTGGACTCTTCTTGTTGCTTTATGAATATCCTTTTCCATTGAAAAAAAAAACTTAAAACTTGCTTTACCTTATAAGGTCATATAGGGTCTAGGTACATATTAAGGTCATAATATATGTTTTTATTTTATTTTTCCATGACATGTTCCCATGAGGTATGATATGAAATATAGCCTCTCCATACTCTATATCCATCTTAAGATTTATACTTGAAAGCATACAGGATACAAATTTTATAGTACTTATATATCTACCTATAAAAAATTTTAATTAATGATGTTAACTATAACAATATAATATTTTTAAGGACAAATTATGCAACCTTCGACTTTTTTCTTAAAATAGGATAGGGGTGGGAGCAATGCTTGTTTCAAAGATAATAAGTGTCAATTTTATAAAAGTCGTGTGTTCTTACAATTTTTGAATTTTTTAAAGGTAGTTTGCATAATTTACTTTGTTTTTAAATTGAAATCATGCTCAAGGCTCAAAGCTCATTTGATCATCGAAGATGAATAATTGTGTTTAAATTGAAGTTGTTTAAAGTTTATTTTTTGAAATTCAATAATGAATTTGGTGTTGTCTATTATAAATAAGTAATTCTAGACTTTATAATAGAATGCAGTTTTATGATAATATTCCAAGATAAATAGTTTAGAGTTATATTATCAAGTTAAACCTTATGATAAATTGTTGTGATAACATTTTTCAATAAATTATTTAGAGTTATTGTTATGCCTTGGATCCAATAGTCAAGTTTGGACGCAAACCAGTGTTGTGTAGAAAATAATCACAAGAGCAATAATAAAATTCTAGGGAGACAACCACTAGATTCTAAAGGACGAATTTTGTATATTGATCATATGCAACAAAGTCTTGAAATTAAAGAGTCTGATATGACTTGCGAATCGCCATAATGGGAGTTCACAATAATCTATAACATAGACTAATAAGTCCAAAAGGAGAGGATAATCTCAAATAAACTTCATTCAATATGACTTCACTGATATTACATTACATAACGGGCCTATTTATAGGTACAAAGGAAATAATCCTACTATCTAAAAATTACATTAAAAAGAAAATAGGAATTATATTATAGTAACTAAGGAAATAACATAAAAAGGTTACTAATTACATTGACTTAATTGATGAAACGGAAAAAAAAATCCTCAGTTATGGTTTTTTCCTGCAATTATTGCTTAGCCATAACAGGGATCGACTGTCTTGAGATTGTGAGTGCATTAGTGATATTATCATATTCATGTTGCATGTTTTCACAAGAAATATGTGACTGAAAAATATATTATTAAATTGTTAGAAACCAATAAGTTAATAAATGTGGTACTATAAACATAAAAAAATTGACACGTTGGTGGTAACTAAAAAAATTTAAGGAAAACTACACTTTTCTTTCTTAAGACTTACTTATTTTTTGATTTGAGTTCTTAATATTTTTAAAATCTTAGAAAAGGAAAACTAAATCAATTAAATTTTTGTGATCATATGTATGTATTAGTTTCTCCTTCACCTATGAATAATTGGCCAGCATGGCCAAGGTTTATGCAAATTTTTCTAGCCCATTATTCTTATTTGAATTATTTTGTGTATTTTTTATTATTTATACGATATTATATACTAAATTATATTTAATATTATTTTTTGATATATTATGTAATTAAATATATTTAATTATCATATTATTAACTTAATTATGATAATTTAATGAATATGATAAAAGTTTTACTTTTGTAAGGCTTTAAAAATATTGAAGACTTAAATAGAAGAAAAAAAAATTAAGTGCTCAAATAATAACAAAAAGTATACTTTTTCCTTACAATTAGGCTTGAAGCTAAATGAAAAAATATATCGTATAGATTGAATGAAGACTTAGTAGTTCCAAAAAAAGCTTCTAATTTTGAATTTCTTTGATTGAGTTACACAATTTTCACAGTTAAATCTTTCATGGTTTTGTGTGTGTGTATGTGTGTTTTTTTTTTTCAAAGGTCTATTGGAATAATATAGTACAGACCTTATGGTGTAACTAGATGTATCCTATTATGCTTAGCAGTATAAATAGGAAGTTGATGTTAGTTAACAATAAGAGAAAAAGTGTGTAAAATCAGTGTGGTTGTGAAAATAGTGCAAGATTGTGTATATAGTGCACTAACAACCGAGTGTATTGCTAGTGTGTGAGATAAAAGTCTACGTATAGAAAATAGAGTGTACGTGTGCAATTAAAATAGTAAAGAGCATATGATAGTGTGTGTATATGTATTGTTAATGAGAACAGAAACAGTATGAGTGACAAACAAAAACAAAAGTGCATGATTCAGTTTGAATCTTTTATCTGTTCTTAATGAATTTTGATTGTGTTGTTGCTTAAGTTATAATACTTGTTCTAACAGTTGTATCAAAGCTACTATTCAAATATCCACTGTGTTAGTGTGAATTAAGAACAGTTAGTGCTGAGTTACTATAGCCAATACATCAGGAACCTTAGCAGCATCCTTACCAGTCTTAGATGGTAAGAACTATGAGAAATGGAGCATATAAATGAAGGTTATATTTGGGTTTCAAGAGGTTTAAGAAATAGTCACTTTCAGAGTTTAAGAATTTGTTGAAAATCCATCTGATGCTCATCAAATAGCCCATCAAGAAGTAGTGAAGAAAGATTGTAAAGCTCTTTTTTACATACATCGGTGTATTGATCTAATGAATTTCGAAAAGATTGTATGAGTCCCACAACCAGTCTCTCAAGGTTTCGATCGGCTGAAAGATCCGATCAAGCCTAAATTATAAAGTAAATGTAGAAATATTAGTAAAAATGACCCCATAAGTTTGAATTTATGAAAATAAGTAATAAAATAAAAGACCATAAAAATTCCAAATTTTAAGTATATAACTCGTCATTTATCGAAAATGCAGAAAATGCATTTCAATAATTAACGAATCGCTAGAGATAAATTATATGTATACTAAAAATCATAAAATAACCTAAATAATATTTAGGAACACTTATTTGTACTATATATGAATTTACATGTAAGTAGAAATACACGTAATTACTTAAAATACGCGAAATGTGCTAAAGTAATACTAAATAATTAAAGAAAATTCATAATTAATTAAGGAAAAATCAGGAAAAATAAGGAATGATCCAGAATTGGGTCGTGGAAGTTGGGAAAAATAAGAAAAAATTTGGCCAATTAAATTAAGACAACATAAAAGCCAAAAATTAAGGGATAAGGCAATTGTCTTGTCCAATTTAATACACAATAATTACCCTAAAACTCTATAAATAGCAAGAAAAATTCAGAAGCTCATTTGGATAGTTAGAAATCAGAAAAAATTAGGGAGAGGCAAAAATTGAGAGAAAAATTTGAGTTTAAAAAAATAGGAAAAACTGTGCAATTAGGGCCTTTAAACGGAACCCATACTAAACGAGCAGCTGGGAGTAGATGGCCACCACCACCACCACACGATGGTGGTAGCACCCAGACCGGTTGACAAGGTCACGGCGGCCGGCTGTGGCCGGAGCCACCCAGATCGGTGAGTCCAATTTCCAGCCCGATTCTTGTGTAATTTTGTAAAAATAGTAAATATTATTAGAAAATTATGAATTTTGTTATTCTAGAATATTTTTGTATATAGTTTTTAGGAAAAAATATTATTTTAATGAAAATATATCTCGTGATATAGGGTCTTTAAGAAATTGTGCAAAACCGAGTATATTTTGGTTTATAAATAAATGACCTTAGGAGTGTAGTTTTGAACCCAAAATTTTTGTATAGACCACTTAGATGATATAGAACAGTGCTATGAAGCCTGTTTTCAAAAATTAATTTTTGAAATTTTTAGATAATTTTTAGGCCTTAAAATAAGGCATAAAATGGGTAATTTATTGTTAATTATTGATTTAGTGAATAAGTATATGTTTTAAGATGTTGAAATCTGATGGAGTATGATATTTGTAGCATTTAGGGTGTTAGATGTAATTATTAGGTTAATTATGTAGTAAATAAGTAATAGGGAAAAATAGTAAATTTTAAGTTAATTTTCTAAATTAGGGAAATTAGGAGTAAAATCTGATTTAGGATGAATTTAGACATTTTGAAATGATAATTGATGTTTAAGGATGGTAATTAAAATGATAGAATTAGTAGAAGTGTATTATATACATAATAGATAATAATACATAATTATTGGAAATATAATAAATAGAAATATTACGATAAAAATTGATATTATATAAATAATAGGGATATATAATAAAACCGATAGAAGACTTGAATTTATGTAATTATATGAAAAATATAAAAATTTCTCACATCAAGAGTGAATTCAGTACACTAATACTGATTTAAATGTACCGGGTGAAATAAAATACTGACTAGGGGTAATGATGATATTTAGGAGATCGGGAAGTAATGTGACTAATTCCACATTATGGGTTGAAAAGAATTTATGGGATTGGAATATAAAACACTACTTAGAAATTGAATTAGAACCTAATACAGAAATCGATGTGGAAACCGAACCCGAACCTAACCCCAAACCTAGAATAATGGTAAAAGACTTAAGACCAAGATAATTAAGCATATTAAATCCTAAACAAAATTTAACAATAAACGTTATAGGATAAAATGAACCTATAATAGTTATATGAAAAACTGAAACCACGTTTGTGTTATAGGGATGATCGGCGATGGCCTGAGCAAGTCGGACCTCGAGTGAGTGAGCGAGGAGTCGAGGTAAGTTGGGATTAATACGATGCTGTATTTTGGAGGCTTAAGATTATGCTTGGTTGTGCTTGTTAGATAGTTAGATGTGTACATGTGCTTGATTATAGGTGATACTATGATTTTGTTTGTTGCTCTGGTATGTATTGTATGATTTGTATGAAATGATTGATCACCTTAAACTGGACTTAATCAAATATACGACCAGTAATCATAATCGGACATGCATGGCAACCCGTTAGGGGAACTTAGGATTCTCCGGTCAAATACCGATCTCTTTGAAAGGGATAGCACATGATTGTATAATGGTCCCTTCTTCATCCTCAATCGAACTAAGTGATAGGAGAAGACGTCACGGCGAGGGTGAAGTCAGTGGTTAGAAGGTAGTCACGGGAGGAGCGAGGTCTCCATTGTACAAGCTTGGGTTTGGTCGTGAGCTGTTGCGTTAATGGCAACTCCTCAACTCCGATTAGAGCGAGCACAATTTCTCTAATCTCACGACAGGCCGGACAACGTCGTACGATGGCATTTGCTTGCACATGCATTGCACCTAATAAGTTAATTGAAAACATTGTTGTGTTTATGGTATAGTTTTAAGTTATCCATCCTAGCTTACTGAGTTGTAGTTGCTCACATCCCTATAGACGTCGTGTAGGTACTGGCTAAAAAGAGGTAAACAACTACTCTGAAGCTAGCAACTGCTGGATCCTGGGGAGTGAGGAAAAACATTTGAAGAATAAACACATACTTTTAATGTTTAAGCTTTTACTTTAGAATTTTTCATTTTTGAATAATGTAATAACTAGGAAGTATATTATAGAGAAATATTGTAAATTTTAATTGTAATAACTGAATTATAGTGAAAATATATATTTCCTCACTTTCTTAGATAAATGATTTATTTAAATTACAAACTGTTTACTTTAAAGCGGGTTAGTCGTGGACGCCTTGTGTAGATCAGGTCTAGGATAACGGTTGTAAGACTAACTTCTATCTTAGGATGGTTTACACGACGAGGCTGTGATGACTCAGCCGCTTCGGGGTGTGACAGATTACATCTGCAACATTTGCAAAAGAAGCTTGGGATACGTTGGAAAAATACTATAAAGCGGATGACAAATTAAAGAAAGTAAAATTACAAAACTTGAGAAGACAATATGAGTTACTTCAAATGGAGGATAAGGATAATGTAGGAGACTTTAGTTCGAAAGTGATGGCCTTATCTAACCAAATGAAGTCAAATGGAGAAACGATAACACAAGTCATGTTAGTGGAGAAAATATTGCAATCATTGTCCCTTAAGTTTGATTATGTGGTAGTGGCTATAGAAGAATCAAAGGATTTGAACACCCTCACGCTAGATGAGTTGCAAAGCTCACTTGAAGCATATGAACACCAAATGAATGAGAGGATAAGTAAAAAAGGGTTTGAACAGGTGCTGCAAGCTTAAGTAAAGAAGTCTACAAGTGAAAGCTATAGAGAAAGAAGAGGGAATTATAGAGGTTGGAGTAGAGGTAAAGGTAGGAACGGATCTTGGAATGCAACATACTAAACCAGAAACCAAGTTACAATTCAAGAATCAGCCCAATCTGAAGTAGCTCCAAGAAGAAGAGGAATGAGTGGAAAAGGATTAAAGAACAAATTTGACAAGAGAAACATTTAATGTTATAATTGTCAAAGATTTTGGCATTTTGCTAATGAATGTAGAAATTTTAGGAGTAGTGTCTTAAAGAATGAGTTTGAAATAGTTGGGTTTGCTCTAGAAAATGGCTATGAGTCTAAGATAGTTCTTCCAATGGTTACTACTCCACTAGAAAATGTGACTAAATTCTTGGTATCTAGATACTGGATGTTCAAATCACATGACAGGTAATAAGGATTGGTTTATAGAACTAGATGAAAATGTAAAGAGCAACATCAAATTTACAAATGACAGTATGATGATGGTTGAGGGATTAGGAAACATTTTAATTCACCAAAAGAATGGAAAATTATCACTTATCTCTGATGTGTTTATGTTCTACGGATGAAGAATAATTTGCTGAGTATAGGTTATTTACTTGAGAAAGGGTACACCATGAATCTTAAGGATCGATGACTAGTATTATTTGATAAACAGGATAGATTGGTGTTGAAGACTTTATTGTCCAAGAATCGTACATTTAAGATAGATATACATTTAGGTGAATATATGAATCTTGCTACAGCAATACATGATGATAGTTGGATTTGGCATTTATGATTTGGACATTTGAATTTTTGGAGTCTTTGCTATTCGAGTGAGTCCAAATTAGTGGATGGTCTTCTTGCCATTCAAACGCAAAGTAAAGTGTATGAAGGGTATCAACTTAGAAAGCAAACTAGAGTGTCATTTAAAGGGAAGATTACTCCTAGAGCTACTGGTGTGCTGGAAGTGATATATTCGGATGTCTGTAGTCCGTTTGATGTGGCAACATTAAGAGGGAATTAGTATTTTGTCACATTTGTGGATGATTTTAGTAAGAAAACTTGGGTATATCTGATGAAAAGAAAATTAGAAGTGTTTTAAAATATTATCTGAAAAACAAAGTAGTTAACCTATTAAGGTGCTGCGTACTGATGGTAGAGGGGAGTACACATTAAGAGAGTTTGAGAGATTTTGTCAGGATGATGGGATAGTGCATGAAGTAGTAGCCTTGTATACTCTACAACATAGTGGAGTTGCGAAAAGAAGAAATCGTACCATACTAAATATGGTTAGGGCCATGTTGAAAAGCAAAGGTATGCCACATTATTTTTGGGGAGAAGCGGTAGATACTGATGTATATATACTGAATTGTTGTTCGATGAAGTCACTTGTAGATAAAACTCCTAAAGAAGTGTGGACCAGGAAAAGGCCAAGTGTTGCTCATCTTAAAGTGTTTAGTAGTCTTTGTTTCACCCATGTTCTTGATGTAAAAAGAAGAAGTTTGGATGACAAGAGTGAATAAACTATCCTGTCAGGATATCATTCTATTGGAGCATACAAAGTGTTTAACCCAAACTTTAGAAAGGTAATTGTAAGTGAGGATGTGGTGTTTGATGAGACAAAAGGATGGAAGTGGAATTGTAATGATGATGAACAAGGAAAAGAGGTAAAGGTAGTTGTTAATGAAGATAGCTATGGTTCGGGTGAGCAGTATGGTCAGGTTGGAAATATAGCAGCAAGATATGAAGTACAATCGCAGCAGTGTGCTTCCAGACCATAAAAGAACAGCCAGATTCCAAGAAGATATCTAGATTATGAAGTGTTTCTTGATTATGCTGTAAATATAGAGGGTGATTTTGTGCATTTGGCATTATTTGCTGGATCAGAACCAATTGGAATTGATCAAGCCTTAAACGATTTTAGATGGTTGAATGCTATGGAAGAAGAACTTAAATCCATTAAGAAGAATAGAACCTGACAGCTCGTTGAATTACCGCTATGGAAGAAGAACTTAAATCCATTGAGAAGAATAGAACTTGACAACTCGTTGAATTACCAGAAAATAAGGTTCTTATTGATGTTAAATGGATTTACAAGACTAAATTGAAACCAGATGGTGAAGTTGCAAAATATAAGGAAAGATTAGTGGCAAGAGGATTTCTCCAAAAACAAGGTTTGGATTATCAAGATGTGTTCTTACCTGTGGCTATAATAGAAACAATAAGACTTGTAGTTGCTATTGCGTGTAGTGACTCATGGCCTATGTTTCAGTTGGATGTAAAGTCAGCATTCCTTAATGGACCATTAGAGGAAGAAGTTTATGTGACTCTACCACCAGGGTTTGAAGTTAAGGGACAAGAACACAAAGTTTACAGGTTATCTTATATGGCTTGAAATAAGCACCAAGGGCATGGAATAAATGAATAGACTCATTCTTAATTTAATAGGGCTTTGAAAAATGTTTACATGAGCATGGAGTCTATGTGAGGGTTAAGAACAGTGAAGGGAGTAAAAGTATGATTGTGGTGTGCCTGTATGTTGGTGATCTGCTAGTAACATGCAGTAATGTTCAAGAGATTGAGAGGTTTAAGGGGATGATGAAAGAAGAATTTGAAATGATGGATTTGGGTATGTTGTCTTATTTTTTGGGACTTAAATTTATTGAAGTTAAGAATGGAATTCTGATGCATTAGAGAAAATATGTATTGGACATATTCAAAAGGTTTAACATGTTTAATTGCAAGATAGTTAGCACTCTACTTGATGCTGGAATTAAGCTTGTGAAGTTTGAAAATGAGAAGGCTATAGATCCCACTTTGTTTAAACAGATTGTAGGATCATTGAGATTTGTATGCAATAGTCGTCCTATTATATGTTATGCAATGGGTTTGGTGAGTAGATTCATGGAGGATCCTAGGAGTTTACATTTGATTGCTGCAGAATATATATTGAGATACTTGAAAGGGACATTAGATTATGGTGTTCTGTTTTACAAAGGTGTTAGTAAAATTAAAGATGAGGTGGTTGGATTTTCTGATGTTGATTGGTATGGAGATAAAATGGATAGGAAAAGTACAAGAGGTTATGTGTTTAAATACAAATAAGATAGTGTTTACCTGATGTTTAAAGAAGCAGTCGATTGTAGCTCTTTCTTCATGTGAGGTAGAGTATGTATCTGCTGCCTTCACCGTATGTCAAGCTATTTAGTTAACTTCATTATTAGATCAGATGAAAGTTACTGTGAAAAGGCCCCTGGTGACCTTTGTAGACATTAAATCGACAATTACACTGGCAAAAAACTCAGTAGTACATGGGTGAAGCAAATAAATAGAAATAAGATTTCATTATTTACGTAATCAAGTAAATAATGGTGATCTTGAGTTGGAATATTGTTCTACAGAATAGCAAGTGGCTGGCATTTTCACAAAAGCATTGAAAGCTGATCGGTACAAGAAGTTGCGGGTGATACTTGGTGTTAAATCATTGGTGTCTTGTGATCTGTATTAAGGGGATGTATTGGAATAGTATAATACAGACCTTATGGTGCAACTAGCCGTATCCTATTATGCTTAGTAGTATAAATAGAAAGTTGCTGTTAATTAACAGTTAGAGAAAAAGTGTGTAAAATCAGTGTGGTTGTGAAAACAGTGCAAGATTGTGTATTTTGTGTACTAACAATTGAGTATACTGCTAGTTTGTAAGAAAGAAGTGTATGTACAAAAAATAGAGTGTATATATGCAATTGAAATAGTGAACAACATATGACAGTGTGTGTATGTGTACTGGTAATGAGAACAAAAATAGTGTGAGTGACAAATGAAAAAAAAAGTATGTGATTCAGTTTGAATCTTTTATCTATTCGTAATGAATTTCGATTGTGTTGTTGCCTGAGTTACAGTACTTGTTCTAACAAGGTTATTGTTATTTGTTTATAATTGTCGAAAGTCCTAAATTCATTTAAAATCAAGAGCATAGGGGTCGTTTTAATCTAATAGAGCTGTTCGATTCTTGTATGTAATGGAAAGATAGGGAAACAAAAATCTTGGAATAAATTAGGAATTTTTATTTTAGTATTTACTTGGTGTAAGTTTTTTTATTGTATGAAATACTTATTTCAGTGATTATTTCACTTATTTAATATTTAAGTTAGGAATATAAATAAAATTACCAATTTACCCTTATTTAATATTTAATTATTTTAGAAAATAATAAAAATTTATTTAACCATTTTAATGAAGGTATAATGGTCATGATATTTCAACTTTATATCCCTTGTATAGAGGAAATAAAAAATTCACCTCCTTGTAGGTAATATCCATTTTCAACGAAGTGGAAATAAAAAAGAAAAAATCCTAAAAGTTACAATTCCCTCCCTATTTTTCCAAGTAAGGAATATAATAGACAATGGAGAGAAAATGATAATTTTATCTACTATGCGATGGGAATCGAGTTACGACGAGCTCGACAGGTTAGTTACAAGTTTCGGTTGTAGTTATTACTTGAAACCAAGCTAAAAGACTTCATGCGGAATTTGATAGATATATAAGTGGAGAAATGAAGACCATTGATAGCTATTTGGAGACTACATCGGAACCAAGTGGGACGCTATTCAATTTAGTATGTGCTCAACAGGCAAGTGATGCGGACGAACGGGAATAAGGGAACCAAGGCCACGTAGCTCCAATTCAAGAGTACACGTCGTGTGTAGCTCAAGTGGAATATATGGCGTGTGTTTCTTCATGAAGACAATATACACGGCATGTTGATGTACAAAATTATGCATGCCGTGTGTTTGATGCCTTAACAAGAGTCCACGACGTGTGTAAGTTTTCCAACGAAAATACATGCCAATGTGTCTGTGCTCCTAATTTGGTGTAGTTTGTTAAGAGTGCTTGCATACATCCTGTACAATACGATCTACAGTTTCGTGACTCCCTATTTCTCTTGTTATTTTATTAGGCTTATTTGATTTGACACTTTCGTCTTTTTGGGTAGGGTTTTCTATATAAATACGTGACATATTATCATGTGTAACAGTTTTGATATTTTTGATAATATTGAGAGAATTGCACCATCTCTTCTTTTGTTTTTTTCTTTTGGTTCTCTTGGAAACTATCAAACTCATCAAGAGTATTCTCTTGTCATATTATTGGCTATACTGAAATTATCTGATTAGTATAATTTATTGGGTCATAGTATTAATACCTAGATTTGTGAATTTACTTATTCTTAACATTAGGGTCAAGTTTAATTATAGCTTCAATGTTACGCTCGATTTTTTAAGATGTCGAGATCCGCTTTGCTAATTCTTAGAGGTTTAGGATTCCATTAAACAATTTTTTTTTCTTTTGAGGCCACAATCAAAAGAACAAAGACAACTCAATAAAACGACTAAAAGATAGGTGTTTTATGGACTTTGAGGGGGAAAAAAAAAATTAAAGATGGAAACTTTTATGCTTTTCTGTATATATGAACTGAAAAATAATTGAAGACACTGAAAACAACTAAATATGTGATTTTAAGTATTTTTTGGATTTATGAAGTGGAACAAAAGAAAGTGACAGTTAAATAAAAGCCATGTAAAGATTTTTTTTTTCCAATTTTAATGAGAAATTGAAAAACAAAGGATATGAACCAATTAAAAAATGAATGTAACTCACCAAATCCCATAACGAACTAGATAAAACCTTATTTTAGACCTAAAAGCTATGCTATCGAATGATGGAGAAGTGGAAACATCATAACACTAAAATCAGGTTAAAAGTGGATCCCGACTCCATGAGAAATCCAACCCAGAACCAAAGTATTGATTAACGTGATTTAAGATTGAGAATCCCTCGAACCTTGTATAAATAAATGGATTGATCTCGACCCGTTGATTAAGTAAATTTGAGAACCTTGATATGAAGATCAAAACCTTTTAAATTATACTAATAAAAAACCTTGGTATATGAGTGAACACCAAAAAATTAAAATTGTTCATAAGTTCTAAACAAATAAGAGTTTAAAAACTCTATAAATATTCTCAATCCATAAACTTCATAAACTGAACTTGTTAATTTCATTTATTGTCTATTTATAGGTACCAAACAAAACCTAAGAAATATTGGAAATATCTTCATAAAAGGAAACAACGTAAAATCCTAATGACTAGGAAATAACATTAAAATGGAAACTAAATAATATCCTCTAAATTAGGAAACAAAAAAATATAATATCCTAACCACTATTGAAAGATATTATATAAAAAAAAAAACAAACTAAATACTAGGAAACTTAGCAAGTAAATATATGAAAATCATTAAAATATAGCTTATTACAACTCAGACCCTCTTAGACTAGTGGCTGTGCATGTGCCACTCTGTATTACTTTCAAGTAAACAACCCATAATAATGTATTTAAGGTACTCGAAGGATTTAACTAATTATATGCCTCTACAGGATTGCAAGAATGTTCGCACCTTGTTTGATGATATCTCTCTATATAAGGTCGCCCGTGAAAAGAATGCAGCAGCAGACTTATTAGCCAAGCATGGACTAGAGAAGCCGGGCACTACTCTTTTTGTGGACAATCTACTGCTATTTTTATCTGTCTTTTTCTTATCATAGCAAGGACTTTTCTTTTTGGCAAGACTTTTTTGCAAGGGTAGTCAACCCCGTTGCAGTAGATATAGGCTAAGTTTCTTTTTCTACTTGGACATGTCATGTGGACGTTTGTGTTTGCAATAGTTGAAAGAATTTTATCCGGATTACCCAAAAAAACTAGTTATTACCTCTACGGTGGATAGAAGGCATATCTTGACGCGTATAGGAAGTGGGGATTCGAAGGGTGGTAGCGATCGAACGTAGGGTTAATTTGCATAGATTATGGAGATTAGGGTTTGAGATAAGGTTTTATACCACGTTTAATTTTAATAAATAAATTACTTAATTAATTGGTAATTTCATAGATTCAATTTTTTTTAAGTATTAATTGCTTTATAATTAAACCTTAAGGATTTTATTATATTTTGACACATAGTAAAAATTTATTGGTGAAAAGTTGCACATCACCGGAAAGAAAGCAGTAAGGAGAGTTATTTTTTATTTTTTATTTATTTTTCAATGAGCATTGCACTCTTATATCGATAAAAATTCCCTTATAAGATAATGGAAACAACATGAGATAAAGGAGGCAATTATATAAGTAAGAAAAATTTCAGTTGAGCGTACAATTTTATAAGGTTAAAGTCCAAAATATAAAATTGAATAAAAAGGGACAAATTGATATAGTAAATGTGACCTTGTCCCATTTATTTTTTCCCTCAAAAGCATATATCCATACAAAGTAGTATTCAATTATTTTTTTTGTAAATTTCATACATCGATTAATTGTGGATATATATATATATATATATATACATTTATATTGTTTAACACAAGCAAAATTTCAATCGGGTGTACAATTTTATAAAATTCAAAATGTAAAATTGAATAAAAAGGGACAAAATTCATATGGTAGATGTGACCTTGCCCCATTTACTCTTTTTTTTTTTTTCCCTTTCAAAGGTATATATCCTTATTAAGTATTGTTCAATTATTTTTTGTAAATTCATACATCCATTAACTGTGGAAATATACACATTCATTTATAGCGTTTGACAATCACATAATTTGTATTTCCATAAAAAAAATTACCAACATGTATATTTAATATCATATGCTAAATATATGAAATTAATTAAAAATAAGAAACCAAATTAACACTTGTTGATGTCCAAAAATCTAAAATTGGGGCTTCACAAATGATGTTAAGTTCCATTAATAGATCTGACCAAATAAACAACTAAATTAGACTATTCTATAATCTTGTCTACACAAATGATGTGAGAAAATCTAAGGAAGAATGTTTTCTATACAGATAATTACCGTATATATCCATTTTATTGAACATTCAAAACAATTGTATAATGAAATTGATCATCATATTAATTTCTTAAGGTATATGATAATTGTTATTATGTAAAACTGATCATAAATATAGTTTGATATCTTGTTAAATAAGTCTAAGAAACAAATTATTTCTTTTATTCTTTCATCTTTATATTTGGTTTTTATAAAGTACATAAACATTGATGCAAATATATATATATATATTATGAATATATTTTCATAGAAATTGAAACTTTATTTTTGTACAACGGAATAAAAATTAAATATATATGTCGGAATCAATAAGTTCGTGACTTGTGATATATAATTTGTAAACATTTCACATAATGCAATCATGGAAAATGAATGATAATATAATTTACGAGTTGGCTCGCTTAACTCGCTAACCCACTGCGAGATGGGTTAGGTTGGGTTAGAAATTCTAGTTCTCATTTGCAAGGAGGTTAATCAGCTTAACTTATGGGCCAATGAAGGGTAGGATATGTTAGCCTACTTGGTTCGCTTATACAACTTTAATAACTATACATTTTGTTAATAAACAAGTTTTGTTGAGGTCCATTAAGTCTTCTTGATTGAAAGGAAAGCTCTTGAACAAAGGGCTAGTAACAAAAGCTAGTTAAGTGCAAACAAAGGCTAGTTGTTATCTACTACTCATTGAAAGGTGATCTTAAAATTATCTTTGCATTATAATATATAACTTCAAAATTTTTTTTTTTTTTTGTTACAAATCTTTCTTTATGTACCTCAAAGAAAGAGTAAGAATATCTTGTCAAGCTGGCAAATATATAATATAATATCTATCTAGATATTTCGATATTTTCAATGAGTGTAACTGCTCACAAACCTATTAAGATTAAAATATATATTTTAGAGAACCTTTTGCACATAATACCTTTTGGTATTTCACTCTCCATTATATTATGCAACTATACATGGAGGAACAAAAAAAGTTAGTAGACCATAATAATTATAAAATATATTGTTTTTTTTTTTACAATTCTACCATCTTCGCTTTTGCATTGGGTTACATTATCATGATATATATTTAGAGAATGAGGAGTCAATGGGATACAATATTTAACCTAGTTAGCCAATACAATAAAAAAAAAAAAAACAATTTTTAGGATTTTTAATGTAGAAAGGGTATTTGGAGGAAGGGATGGTTGGAGGGAGAATAAGAGAAAAGAAGAAACAAAGAAACATTAATAGTTGGATGCTATCAATCAAAATCATTAATAGTTAGATTCTATTAATCTAAATCTCCATACTTAATTTAAGTCTCCCCCTTTGTTTCTTTGTTTCTTTTCTTTTTTTCTTTTTAAGTAAATTCTCCTCTTTACAATTTATTGATAGTCATGCTCCTTTTTGGCCCAACACTCTAAAGGCATAAGCTTAAGTTGTCAAGCTTGCTTAGCATCTTCAAAGGACTCTCAAACCCTCGTGGTTAGCACCCCCCACCTACCCATATGTAGCTTAGGTTAGGAGGCCAAAGACACCCACTACACTAGGTATCTATGTGGGGGTGGGGGGTGGGGTAGGTGACCTATGAGCACACACCAAGCTCCCAACTCCCTCTTCAAGTACGGATGGAGAGAGAGATCAAATGTTCTCCTAGGTCCATAAGCTTCTAAGCTCTCCAATCCTATGCTTAGAGCACCTAAGAAGCCTTCTGCTGCCTAAGATGCCATTTACAAGACGTTCTGTTGAACGGAGCCTCAACCTTTTCTTTCTTTCTCTCTCTCTCTCTCTTCATTAAATGTTGGGTGGTGTCTTAATGTGTAGCTTAGTATTTAGCCATCTAAGCTATGGTAACCATCCACTTTGATGTGATAAGCTTCCTTCTCAAAGGCTACCGACAGTAGAAAAGTGCTCATCCTTTCTCGTACTGACATTGCCTTCACCTTGGATTACCTCCAGGCCAATTTTCACACATCACATGGCTAAACAAGACAGTCCCCTTTCCTACAAATAGAAGGTAGAACTTCAAATAAGGGGATTGAATCCTTGGCTTCTCTTAACTAACCTTTTGTTGCACTCCCTTATCCTCAAATTCTTCAATATTCTCCTTACTAACTTAAGTTTTCGAGGGTCCTTATTGGCTATGCCATCGGGAGCCTTTTGCAGGTTCGTTATTGTCAACAGCAACTAGACTACTAGGAGTGCAAACAAGCACCATATTCGTAATATACATCATCACTACAATCAAAGCAAAATTTTTTCTAGGGCAAAATTGTTCTCAAATGGATGCCCCCTCTATAATATTGGTCCTTGATTTTCATTTTTATCAAAAATTTGGGTTTTTCATTAATGGAAAGTTGTGCATGATAATAGCATCCCCTTATATATTCAAATAGCATCAAACCTTAGCTCTTTTAGTTTGTTAATTTGTAAATGATGCACTAAAAATTATTTTTTAAAATATAATTCGAAACAATACGTTCTCTTTTTATCTCTCTTTCTCACTCTTTTCTTTCTTCTTCATTAAAATCTCACCTCCAAAACTTTATCTACAAATTCGTTGTTTCAATATCCCGAACTTTGATAATTTTATATATTGTCTTTTCCACTATAAACTATAGTTTGCTTGTAAGCTCTTATTACGGGATTTTCTTATTTCGTTGCCCCAAGGCCGCATACTATTCGTAAATCCCCAAAAATAAAATAATGAGTGAAAATAGAATGAGAAATTACTAATGAACATAAAACAATAAGCTAAGGGTAATATTTTGAACTTCACCACATCTTTTTGAACCTTATAAGCTTATTAAAACTCTATCGATGGTATTAACTTGCACAATCAAACCGGTTCAGGAACAGAGAGGTGGATCTGTAAGGGTTAGAATGGCCAGCCGGTGTGCATAAACACCATCTGACTGGTGGTAAAAAATTATAGGACTAGCCTATCGATGGTATGGGAGTGTAGCCGGCTCAATGCCAGCTCGACAGTGCCCGGCCGGTCACCTTTGATCGGCTATTCAATTCCCGTTCCTTTACTTTTTACTCCGTAATTTAATTATACTACTATTATAAAAATTAGTTTCACCTTCTTAATAATTATAAATCGAATATTTTATTATCTTAAATTAAGCAAATTAAGTAACTATACCCATTTGAGATGGCTTTATTAATGCACCTATTCAATGATATTTTACTATACAAACAATATACATAAACAAATGAGTAAGAGCCATTGGATAGATGGACCAATTACTGAAAGTTCTGTTTACAAACACAACTCAGGTATTTTATTTGATTACAATTCAGAATTAGGATTACTCGCTGAATTAGGGACGTGACACGTAATTTCTGTGTGTCCTTATTTGGCTAGAAACATAAAACCAATGTTATCAGACCAGCTCGATCGTTGATCAAGAAATCTAAAAGGATTAAGGGTTAAAGAAAAACAGGTTCAATGAAAAAATAAAAAAAGTTTATTTTAATTATTAATGGTAAGATAAATGAAATAACAATAAATTGTAAGTTCAAATTATCATCATAACTAATTAAATTAATTAGAATTTTTTTTTTTTTTTACAAAAATAACAAGTTTTATTTGTTGATGTACTTACAGAATAATTGCTCGAGTCCGAACAAAGGAGCTATTTCGATTAGCTAGAAGACTATCGAAGTAAATAATTACATTTTCTCATATTATTTAGTTAAGGAATAGTAATGTTAATAAAGTGTCGAATTCAGGCTCGTCATATGAGTTTCAACGCACATTGGCACTCAAGGAATGTAATAACAAGAAAAAAGATAAGAGCATTGCTAGCTCAACCATGTAGATTAACAAGAATAATGTACATAGTTACCTCTCTTTTTATGAAGTAAGTTAAATTTAAAAAACAAAATACACCTCCATATGCCAAATAAGTTGGCCTTGGGAAGCATATTACGTGGTCTCATTGCTTGGGCAAAGGAACATGTGGCTTGTAAATGATTTTCTTTATGGATTTAGTATATTTCATATGAATCATCTCCATATTCTTTTGTTTTGCATGTCCCACCAGCATGGGGAAACTTGAAATGAAATCCTAATAACGTGTTAGCCACTGTTTTCGGCTACGCTTCTCTTTGGTGAAAGCCTGAAGCCAGTATATAGGCAACCGGTGGTTGCTTTAGTTTCCTTTTTTTTTTCTTTTATTTTTAATTATTTCTTCATTTCTATTGGACAGTGATTTTGCCTAGTGAAGTTGATCGATTTCTCGGTTTAGGTTTGGTTGGTTCAATGCAAATTCGGTCTTTGTTTATGGATCAGCTTGTTTTATAGTTGGTTTCAATGGTTAGTTGTTTGCTACTTGTATTTTACTCTTCTTAAGGATTAGAGCTTATAGATTCCTTGGGGTCACCTTGATGATCCTTGTTTGATGGTAAGTGTTAATTTATACATATATATTAATGTGGTTTTATCGTGTTTTTGATGATTTTAAGTATGTTTTGTGGATATTTAGTACTTAATTGGAAAATATCTTAATTCTAGATTTATATGGAATAATTGAGAATGAAAAGAAGAAAATAAATCAAGTGTTGACAAGGCACTTTGTACATGGGTCTCTCAGTCTTGACCAAATCCGATGTATCTCATAGCTTAAGGTTTATCCTTGAGGGCCTCAGCCTTAAGCTTGAATAGACTAAGCCCAGTAAACTCGTAACAGATACAATGCATAAAATAAGGATGAAACAACCACATCTTAAGTAAGTGGGACATGTCGGACATAATAGCTCCACTCTCCTATACTTGTGGGAGAAGATCTCTCCCGCCAACTAACCTCCAATTGTCGACTCTACTCCCCTATAAGTATTAGGTTACTCCCCAACGGCAAGGCTCTCGACACTGCATACCAAGCCTGTATATTATTCTCAGTATTCTATACCTTCAAGCTTATTGCTAACTTAATCATAGGAGTGGCCATGCCAGATAACTCCTGGTGTCCCCTTACTATATACTATTTTGCAAGCTCATTATATGCAGTATCTAAAAGACTACCGGTAAGAACTTTGAGATAACATTAGCTCCATCTATGGGAAAAATTGAATTCCTATACCTAAAACCTCAAACACATTAAACACATATCCTACGAGCAATCCTTTTAGTATCATGTCCTAATACGACAGACAAGAAAACCAACAGTTGATAAACAACCAACCTAGGGGCAATCAACCTCTCCTAAGGGTTGTGTTGGAGAAGCACATGGAACGCATAGTTGAGAAGTATGCAATGCAGAATAGGATGCTTCACGCTTGCTTAGATGAAGCGGAGTGGCACAGCGCGCAAACTTACCATCTTCAAGCGTTAGATGCTTGTACTTAGTAGAACACCTAGCAGTAGCAGTAAAACGGTAGGAATCAACAACTTGATCTGCCATTACATCAGTAGCCAATAAGGTCTGTAGCTACCTGTGACTGAGCTTTAGCTTGCAACGAGTAAGAAGGTAACTCTTAGAGAGTACAGGCTCACTCAGTTGCATAACAAGCTCACTCGACAAACGATGCCTACCTAAATGAGCTTCGTGTTATGGTAAGCCGACTCTTCGAATAGCAGGAGAACAAGCCTACTACCGATGCTGGGGTAGTTGCCAACAATAAGACCCCTTTTACCAAGGGTGTTCAAGACAAAGTGCTACCTCCTAATGGCAAATTTCCATCCTTGAACCAGTATGATGGCACGGGTGACTTGGACAACCATCTCCTCCATTTCTATACCCTCATGAACCTTCACGATCATAGGAATGCAATCATATGCAAAGCCTTTCTAGGTACTCTGATGAAGGCGATTCGAACATAGTTTCACCACCTCCTTAACAATTCCATCGGCTCCTTTGATGAGCTGGCTTAGAGGTTCAACCTCCATTTTAGGGCTAGTAAGTCTCCGTCCAAGGACACATCATCCTAATATCTAGTAAGGCAGGGTGAAGGTGAGTCTTTACACGATTACGTGGCTCAGTTCAACAACACCATGGTCAAAATCCCTCAATTGGACGAGGGAGTCATCGTCTATGCTGCTAGCTCGACATCCGACCCTTGAGAGATTTCTTCCTATCACTTACAAAAAGCAAGCCGAAGACCTTAGCCAACTTTTGGAACAAGGTCTAGAAGTATATCTACTAGCAAGACAATATTCGTGTTAGGCGCGACGTCAACTGAGAAAGGTCTGGCAGAAAGCAAGATAAGGAAAAATTATTGGTAAAAGATCGCCTTGACAGTAGGATGTTAAGCAGGCCAGAAGAGGAAAGCTCTAGGAAGAAGAAGCGCCAAGCTGAGTTGAGCACAACCCTTTTCCCTTCCCATTTACACCCAGTATACGCCCTTGAATAAACTCCTTGCCCAGGTCTATTCTGAAGTGAATCACCAAAACTTGCTTTTGAGGTTGCAAAAAGTGCAAGGGAAACCCTAGTCATTCGAACTCTGATAAATGTTGTTAGTTCCATGATGACTACGACCATACTACCGAAGAGTGCTTCCAGCTGAAGAATGTCATCGAATATGCTATTCAGCGTGACTTCTTCAATTAGTATGTAGCTCATCGAAGGAACGATAACCGTTCAGACGATGACATAGATAGGGTACCTCGAAGGCTGTCATACCTCAAAGCGGCAGAGTTAGAACAGCATTATCGTGTAAACCATTCTAAGATAGAAACTGACCATACAACTGCCATCTTAGACTTAATTTACACAAGGCGTTAACGACTAACCAGTTTTGAAGTAAACAATTCATAAATTAAGTATGTTATTTACTTATGAACTTAAGAAAAATACACACTTATATTGAAATAACTTGAATATCTTTACAATATTTAGCAACTTAATCCTAATCTACTTAAGTAATTTGTAAATTAATACTAAAAGTTTTAAAGAATAATCTATACTTGAGAGTGCATCTGATCTTTAGTTTATATCCTTACTTTTCAGGATCCCACAGTTACTAGCTTTAAAATAAATGCAAACCGTTTCTTAGCTAGCACCTGCAACAAAGTTTATAAGAATGTGAGTAAGCACAGCTCAGTAAGTTGGGATGGAGATTTAAAACCATATAGCAAACATAAACAGGGTTATCGACTAAATTATTAGGTGCAATGCATGCTCAAGCAAATGCCATCATACGACGTTGTTCGGTTCATTGTAAGATTAGAGAAATTACACCTACTCTAATCCAGGTTGAGGAGTTTCTGTTAATGCAACAGCTCACGACCAAACTCAGGCTTGTGCAATAGAACCATCGCTCCTTTCACGACTACTTTCGAATCATTGATTTTACCCTTGCCGTGACCTCCTCACTTGTCACTTAGTTCGACTAAGGATGAAGAAGGGACCAATTATGCTATCCAGTGCTATCTCTTTTGAAGAAGTCGGTATGTGGCCGGATAATCCTAATGTTCCCCTAATGGGTTATTATGCAGGTTCGATTTATGTTGCAAGTCATATATTTAATTAGATCCAGTTTAGGGTGATTAATCATTTCATACAAATCACATAATACAAGCTAAAGTAGTAAACCAAATCACATTAATTCAGAAATAAACTCATACGCACAAATCAACTATTTAATATGCACAATTAAGTACAATTTTAAGCCTCCGAGTACTACAAATTAATACTCTAAAATACAGTAACATATTAATCCAAACTTACCTGAACTCCTCGATTGCTTGGTCAAAGTAGGACTCGCTTAGTCCATTACCAATAATCCATATAATACTAATGTTGTTTTAGTTTTCACATAATTATCATAAATTAGTTTTATCTTATAACACTTATTGTTATTTTTGGTTTAGAGTTTAATATGCCTAATTATCTAGGTTTTTAAGCCTTTTATAATTATTCTTGATTTGGGCTAAGTTCGAGTTCAGTTTTTGTTTTTGTATCGATTTTTAAATTAGGTTTTAGTTCAGTTTCTAAGTACAGTTTTATACACGAACCTTATAAACTTGTTTTCAGCTCATAATGTGAAATTAATTACATTATTTTCGAGTATCCTAAATATCGTTTTTGGTCTCTAACCAATATTCTAATCTGTACGATACATTCTAATCATAATGTAACTATTGAATTTACTCCTGTTATGAAAAAAATTTACATTTTTCATATAATTACCTTAATTTAAGTTTCTTACTAGATTTTGTACATATTCCTATTATTAGTATAATATTAATTTTTATTCAACATTTTCTATTTATTATATTTCTAATTTTTTATATTATGTATTATTACCTATTATAATACACATTTAATATCTTCATTACTTCAAATATCATCACTCAACTTCAATCAATATCTTAAAATATGTAAATTTATCCTAAATCAGATTTTACACCTAATTACTCTAATTTACAAAATTAACTTAAAATCTACTATTTTTACCTATTACTTATTTACAGTGATAGGTATAGGGACGAGCTGCTATATGATGTCTTTCTCATGTATGCATCTCACATATTACTTAACTGATTGTAGCTATTTGACTTAAGAGTATTATACGATGGGTATAGAAACACCTACATGATCCAAAAGGATGGGGAAAAAATTATATTAACACCTATGAGTTTTAAAGAAGTGTAAGAAGCTCAAGAAAAAGTTACTAGATCTCTACAACGGAAGTTCTTAGTGATTCCAAGAGCTCATTTTGCCCGAGAACTTAAGGCCGAGGACTATGTGCTCCTTTTGGTCAGGAGATTCTTAAAGGTTAGAGAAGCCAAGAACTTACCTGCCCAAATACAACAGCTACTTTAGGAATTTGCCGACCTACTCCCTACTGAAGAATTGAGCATTGCATCGACGTCTAATTAGGGGCAGCCTTACCAAACTGACCCACTTACAGGCTTAATTTAGAGCAGGCAGTTGAATTGAAGAAACAAGTATATGAGTTGGTGGATCGTGGATATCTTCATAAGAGCATGAGTCCTTGTACTGTACTAACTATGCTCATGCCAAAAAGGATGGAACGTGATGAATGTAGATTGATAGTTGAAATATCAACAAGATCACTATCAAATATTGATGCTCGATTTCGTAGCTTAATGATATGCTTAATGAATTATACAATACCTGCATCTTTTCTAAAATTAACCTGAAGAGCAGCTACCACCAAATACGGATGAGACTTAGGGATGAATGGAAGACGACCTTTAAGACAAGAGATAGTATGTTTGAATGGTTAGTGATGCCGTTTAGACTAACTGATGCACTGAGTACGTTTATGCGGCAAATGAATGATATACTAAGATCGTTGATTAGCAAATGCATTGTGGTTTATTTTGATGATATTTTGATCTATGGTGTCGACCTCCCCGTTCATGTTGAACATTTGAGATTGCGGTTTAACATACTCCATACCGAAAAATTATTCGGCAACTTGAGGAAATGCGAGTTTTGTCAAAGTGAGGTTGTATTCTTCGGATAGGTTATTTCAGGGAGTGGAGTTGAGTTGATGAGGAAAAAGTTAAAGCTATTAATTAGTGGTCTATGCCAACTAGTGATGCCGAAGTTAGGAGCTTTCATGGTCTAGCCTTGTTCTATTGGAGATATATCTGGAACTTCAACTCTATAACTGTACCATTAACTAAATTGACCAAGAAAGACATTGAGTTTAGATAGATAGAAAAGGCTTAGAGAAGTTTTGAAGATGTGAAGACTAAATTGACGTCTGCTTCAGTACTTATCTTGCTAGATTTCGAGAAGGTTTTTAAGGTTGAATGCGATGCATTTGGTGTCAGCATTGGTGCTATCCATATGCAGGAGCATCGACCTATTACTTACTTCAACAAGAAACTCTGAGGTGAACATTATTTGTTACCAAGAGAATTTATCATCTATTCGATCATGAATCTCCTAAGCATTTTTGCAAGAAATAGAAGCTTTCCCGGCATCACGCCAAGTGAGTCGTGTTCTTAAAGACCTTTTGTTATGTCATCAAATATAAGAAAGGAAGCACCAACACAGTGGCTAATGCACTTTTTCACTGTCATACCCCCATCACATCGTTGTAAGCTAGGGTGCACGAATTCGACACTTTACCTGATTAGTATAAACATGACCCATATTTTGTACCCTTGGTAGCTAGTGTAAGCCCCGTACCTAGCCATTTGAGGTTTCGATAGGTTAAAAGATCCGATCGAGCCTAAATTATAAAGTAAAGTTAGAAATATTAGTAAAATGATCATATAAGTTTGAATTTAAGAACATAAGTAATAAAATAGGATACTACAAAATTTTCAAATTTTAAGTATAATACTTATTAATCATCAAAGAGGCGAAAAGTGTAATTTACTAACTGATAAATTACTAGAGATAGATTATATGTATATGAAAAATCATAGAATGACCTAAATAATAATTAGGAATGTTCACATGTACCCCACATGTATTTACATGTAGACAAAAATACGCAAAATTACTTAAATTAGCAAAAAAATTAGTAAATAATTAAAGAAAATTATTAAATTAATTAAGAAAAATTAGAAAAAAAAATCAGAAGGGTGTGGATTAATGTAAATATGGTCGTGGCAGGTCAGAATCTAAAAAAGAAAAGTTATCCAATTAAAATTAAGCAACATAAAAGCTAAAAATCAAGGAAATGGGGCAATGTTATGTCTAATTAATGCATATTAATTACCACAAAGCCCTATAAATAGCAAGAAAAATTCACAAGGTCATTTAGACAGTTAAAAATCAGAGAAAATTAGAGAGAGGTGAAAATTAAGAGAAAAACCAAAGAAAAAAAAAGAAAAGGAAAACTGTGGAGTTAGGGCCACAAAGTAGAGCCCAGATTCGACGAGCAGTTGGGAGTGGACCGCCACCACCACCACACGGTGGTAGTAGCGCTCAGGTGGGCCGATATACGGTGGCCGGAGCCACCCAAATCGGTTAGTTTGATTTCCAGCCCGATTTTGTGTAATTTTGTAAAAATAAAAATAGTAAATATTCTTAGAAAATTATGAAACTTGTTATTCTGATATTTTATTGTATGTAGATTTAGGGAAAAATAGTGATTTAGTTTAATCATGTCTGAAAATATAGGATTCTTAACAAATTGAGCAAAACCGAGCATTATTAGAACGAGAAATAAATAGGCTTAGGAGTGTAGTTTGGAGCTCAATTTTTTTCTGTAGAATACTTATGTGATATAGAATAGTAGGTAATTTTTGAAAATTTTAAGTTAATTTTTAGCCTTGAAATGATGGAAAAATTGGGTAATTTCGGGTTAATTAGGTGATTAAGATACTAATTATTAATTTAGATAATAATTAGATGTTTAGGGATATTAATCTCTGATGTGGAAATCTAATCTTAGCCTTTGAAGTATTAAGTATAATTAATTTAGGAAATTATATAGTTATTGGAAGAAATCAGTAATATGTGGAATTGAAAATTAATAAATCTAAAACATTAGGGTTATTTAAATAATATTAGAATAAAAATTAAAATAATACTAAATCTGAATTAAGATTTAATTTTAGGTAATTGTATAAAAATGTAAGATTTTCTCACATCGGGGATAAATCCGATACCCTAATTAGGAATAACGTGTACCAAATAGTTTAGAATATTGAATTAAGACCCAATAGGATATTTCAATACTCGAGCGTAATGTGATTAATTTCACATTAGGATTCGAGCATATTTAGGACTTAGAAATCGAACTAGAACCTAATTTAGAAATTGATGCAGAAATTGAACCCAAACCTAGAATAATTGTAACAGACTTAAGACCTAGATAATTGGCATATTAAACCCTAAACAAAACATAATAATAAGCATTATAGGATAAAATGAACCTATAATAGTTATATGACAAATTGAAACAACGTTTGTGTTATAGGGATGATCAGCGATGGCCTGAGCAAGTCGGACCTCGATTGAGTGAGCGAGGAGTCGAGGTAAGTTGGGATTAATATGATGCTGTATTTTGAAGGCTTAAGATTATGCTTGGTTGTGCTTGTTAGATAATTGGATGTGTGCATGTGCTTGATTATGAGTGATGCTATGATTCTGTTTATTGTCCTGGCTTGTATTGTATGGTTTGTATATAATGATTGATCACCCTAAACTGGACCTAATCAAATATATTACCTATAATCATAATCGGACCTACATAGCAACCCATTAGGGAAACTTAGGACTCTTTGGCCAAATACCGATCCCTTCGAAAGGGATAGCGTAGGATTACAATTGGTCCCTTCTTCATCCTCAGTCGAACTAAGTGACAGGAGACGAGGTCGCGGTGAGGGTGAAGTCAATGGTTCGAAGGTAGTCGCGGGAGGAACGAGGTCTCCATTGCACAAGCTTGGGTTTGGTCGTGAGCTGTTGCATTAATGGCAACTCCTCAACTTGGATTAGAGCAGGCGCAATTTCTCTAATCTCACGACGGTCGGACAACATCGTGCGATGGCATTTGCTTGCACATGCATTGCACCTAGTAAGTTGATTGAAAACCTTGTTGTATTTATGGTATAGTTTTAAGTCCTCCATCCTAACTTACTGAGCTGTGGTTGCTCATATCTATATAGACGTTGTGCAGTAGTTGGCTAAGAAGCGGCAAACAACTACTCTGAAGCTAACAGCGCTAGATCCTGGGGAGTGAGGAAAAATATTGAAGAATCAACACATATTTTATTACTTTTCATTTTTTAATAATGTAATAACTGAATTATAGTGTATATATATATTTCCTTACTTTCTTAGGTAAATGATTTATTTAAATTACAAACTGTTTACTTTAAAGCGGGTTAGTCGTAGATGCCTTGTATAGATTAGTCGTAAATGCTTTGTGTAGATTAGGTCTATGATAGCGGTTGTAAAGCCAACTTCTATTTTAAGATGGTTTACACAGCGGGGTTATTACGACTCTACCGCTTTGGGGTGTGACAACTAGGTTCAACGTTAGAGGAGTTGTAGAAGGGTTCTACTTGAGTGAGGGGTTCTTGATGAAGGGCAAGCAGATTTGCGTGTTGAGTGGTTCTGCAAGGGAGTTACTAGTTTAAAAAGCTCATACCGAGAGTCTAGCTAGCCTTTTTAGGGAAAAGAGAATAATTGAGATATAAAAGGAGCACTTTTACTAGTTTAAGATGATGAAGGATATGCATTGAATACTTAAGAGGTGTAAGGTGTGTAAGTATGTAAAAGGGAGGAGAGAGCCTTATAGAGAATATATACCCCTACCAATCCTCGAGCGACTGTGAACCGATCTAAGCATGGATTTCATGCTCGGCCTTCCTTACATGCTAAGAAGACACGATTTGATCATGATAGTGGTTGATTGGTTTAGTAAGATGGGCTACTTCATTCCTTGCCACATAACTAATGATGCTTTATTCATCGTTAACTTCTTTTTGTAGGAAATTATGCGACTACATGGATTGCCAAGAAGTATTGTATCCAACCGTGATTCGAAACTCACAAGCTTTTTTTGGAAGACCCTATGGAGGAAACTTAGCACTAAGCTCCTATTTAGTATCTCTTGCCATCCCCAAATAGATGTCCAAACTGAAGTAGTTAACAAAACTATCGGTAACCTTCTACGCGCTACTGTTGGAAAGAACTCTCATGACTAGGATTTATGCCTACACATCATTGAATTTGCTTGCAATTGCTTAACTCACAGCTCAACCAAAACATTACCATTTGAAGTTGTTTATGGACTTAGCTCAAACTTACCCTTGGATTTAATTAACAGCTTGACTACATAAGGGAAAAGTTAATTCGACCTGTAGCGTGTCGAGGAGTTCTAAAGGTTACATTGGAAGATTGCCGAGCAATTGGCTAAAACCGTAGCCTGACAGAAAGAAGTGGGAAATCGCGGAAGGAAGTGAGTCATTTATACTCTTAGGGACTTTGTCTGGGTAATGCTTTCCTAGCAGAAGGATCAACAAACTATCTCCCAAAACGGATGGACCCTACAGGATCTTAAGGTGCATTAATGATAAAGCTTATAAGATTGAGCTACCCAAAAGTTATAGCATGTTTACCTCCTTCAACGTTGCTAATTTGACTCCCTCTATGCCCAATGATGACGAGGACCAAGATTTGAGGGCAAATCTTCAACAACCCCAGGGAACTGATGAACTGCCGACCAACGGTCCCATTACTCGTGCATGGCTCCGAGGATTTAATCCCTCACCTATGAAGTCCTCTCTTGGTAACCTGCTAATGATGAGAAAGTTTACATCGAAGGAAGGTGGTTGAATTTCTTAAGCTCCCCATATTGTCATACGATGATCTATACATTCGGTAGTAATGATGACCATTCCCTTGCTAAGGACCTTATGCCAAGTAATTTGACTAACTGCTCCTGAGTAGTTTTCTCTCGGCATGCTACCACCTCTCTCTCTCTTTCTTCTCACCCCTTTGTTGTCGCAACATCTTGATCCCTTTCGATTGCTACACTTAGAGAATATTCGTATGGGACTAATGTTGCATTACTGCTTGTCTACCTCATCTAACATTGTACTACTTTTTAATTTTTGTCTTTTGTCATTTTTACCCTTTTTCGTATATGATAGGAATCCCCTTTTTGTATATACTTTCTTGTAATTTCTTTATTTGTAATGTAGCCTTAGGGACATACTATAAATAGTACCTTTCTCTTGTAAGCCACAGATAACTTACAATTAAGACTAAATATTCTGTTCTTATGAGACAACCTTTCAAAGTCCATCTTTCATACACTCTTATCTAATCTTACCGGGTGGCTCAAGATTAGTGGTAGGTAGACCTTGACATTAACTTGTACGTCATATCAAGTAAGGTGTCAAGTCGTGTTTTTTTTCGTTGGTGAGTCACATTTTTCGAGTAGTTTCACGTCAGCTACTCTTATTCGTCTGTAGGTTGTTTCCCTCTAATTTTCTTTAATATTTCAAAGGACCCATTATAGTCAGATTTGTTACAGTAAGTCTTAGTGATAACTAAGCTCTTAGGCATACCATGCCTAACGAGTTGCAAGAGTATCCCACTCTAATACCCTAACTTAAGCGTCACTTACAACCCCAGCACTTCGCTTTAGAACTCCTAACTACTCTTGTTCATCTAACCTTAAATATTCTCGGCTCGGGTATACATTGCTTCGGACAGCTTCACCTCGTCCACCTTTAGTCCGGACCTTAACGCCTACCACGTCAACCCCATAGTGTTAAGTCAGATTCCTTCAAGTCAGATTGATCAAGCTTGAGCCGCCTATGTATCCCTTCTCCTTGCCTTCGCCTCGGTAATGAGACTATTGGGAGGAGGAGCGGCAAGTGTTGATAGGGTATTTTGGACATAGGCCCTTTAACCTTGACCAGATCCAACACATCTCGTAGCCTAGGGTTCACGCCTAGAGACCTGAGCCCTAAGCCTGAATAGACCAAGCCCAATAAGCCCTGCAACAATTATGATGTACAAGATAAAGATGAAATAGCTACGTCCTAAATGCGTGGGACATGTAAGGGATAATGACTTTATTCTCTTACACTTGCGGGAGAAGATCTCTCTTATTAATTAACCTTTAACTGTTGGCTCTACTCCCCTATAAGTATTAGCTCACTCCCAACAGTAAAGCTCTTGACACTCTGCATACCAAGCTTGTATTACGGACCTCCCGAAATGGGCCATTCTTAGGAGGTTCCTCAAGCCCAAAGACAAAAGCCCAAGCCCACTAAAAGCTTCTAGAGGATGAAAATGTTACGGACCTCCCGAAATGGGCCATTCTTAGGAGGTTCCTCAAGCCCAAAGACGAAAGCCCAAGCCCACTAAAAGCTTCTAGAGGATAAAAAGCTCTAGAAGGTTCTAGAGAAGTCCAGAATCTTGTATAGTAGTAGGTGGAGGTAGGTGAAGGCAGTAGTTGGGAATCAACTGTAACCATTAGATCGAATTGATCTTAATCATTAGATTGTAAAGTCTTTTTGTATATATAGGGGTATTCCCCTTAGATGTAACACACAAGTTATTTGAGTGAATACAGTATACTAGCAGAGTTTCTCTCTCTAACATTATGAGTGTATTACAGGTTGACTTAGCTTTCCTTAGTGAGGTCAAGAGCGCTAAGTACCGCACGGGGTCGAGCGACGGAATCCGCCCGTGACAAGTGGTATCAAAGCCTGAAAAAGAAGCTGCTTGAGGAGAAAATGTCATCCGGAGGAGACAATAACACTTCAATGGTCGATGAGTTAGCTGACCATGATGATCGTCGTGTTACCAGGCAAAGGACTAGGTCCCGAGACTTGCTGAACTCCCTTCTTAATAGGATGGACAGAGTAGAGTTGAGCATTGCTGAAGCGAAGGAACAATTCGATGAATCACAAGGCAACCTTGAAGAGATGGAGGAAGAACTTCAAGGCAAGTTGCAAGGAGCATTGAATCAAGCCATTGATGAGCTGAAACAGCGTGATGAGACGATTGAGGGAAAGAATAAAATACTCCAAGCTCGAGTCATTGCTTTGGAAACTAAGGAGGAAGGTTATGAAGCCAAGATGGATGCTATAATGGCGGCCATGCGCCAGGAGATTGAAGAACTTAAGAACCAACTAACAGCATATCGAGCGGTAATGGTAAGTGGAGTGACCATCCAGTCTGCTCATAGGATCGATGTCCCCAAGCCCGAACCTTTCAATGGGATACGATCCGCCAGGGAGGTAGACAACTTCCTTTGGGGAATAGAACAATATTTCAATGCTTTAAGAATCTTGGATGACCTTGAAAAGGTATGTACTGCTGCTATGTATTTGAAAGATTTTGCTATGGTATGGTGGCGTAGGAGGGCAAATGAAATCAATACTTGGGCTAGCTTTGTACATGAGATCAAGGGGCAATTCTCTCCCCAAAATGCTGCTAAAGAAGCGAAGGTGAAGTTGCGTCACCTAACTCATAAGGGTGACATCAAGCAATATGTGAAGGAATTCTTAGAACTAATGTTGGAGATCCTAAACCTTAACCAGGATGACGCTCTAGTGATGTTTTTAGATGGTCTGGAACCTTGGGCAAATTTAGAGCTAGATTGAAGGGGAATAGAAGACATCTCTAAGGTCATAGCAGTTGCTGAAGGCCTAACGGAGTTCAAGAAGACAGAGCATAAGATCCCAATAGGAAGGTGGAAGGGGGGAGTTGAGAAGGAAAGGATGGGAGTTCCTTAAGAGGGAAACCTAAGATGGAAGAGAGGAATAATGATCGGGGAAGGACTCGTGAAGGAAAAGATGGGGAACAATGGAAGCCTCGAGAATTGAAGTGCTATTTTTGCAATGGGCCCCATTATGCTAGGGAATGCCCAAAGAAAGATTGGTTGGCAGCAATTATGGCAGATGAAAGCTCTAGTGAAGAGGATGAGGCCAAACTGGGTTCGGTACGACTATTTAATGCTATGAAAATGCAGGATAAGCGAAAGGGGTTGATGTACACTGAGGTAATAGTTGCTGGCAAGAAGTTAAATGCCCTTATTGATACAAGGGCATCTCATCTGTTCATCTCCGATGTAGCAGTAAGTAAGATTGGAATAGAGGTGGAGAAAACCAAGACATGGCTCAAGACAGTAAACTCAAAGGAAGTCCTTACTACTGGAGTTGCTAGGGAGATAGAGCTCCATATGGGAGGGTGGAAAGGGAAAGAAACCATCGAAGTAGTACCTATGGATGACTTCGAATTTGTGATTAGGATGGAATTCTTAGATCGTATAGATGCACTTATTGTTCCTTGTGCAGACTGTATATGTATTCTCGAGACCAACTCTCAATGTGTGGTGCCCGTTACAAGGAAAGCTGGTCAAGCCATAAAATTCCTTTCCGCTATGCAACTAGCGAAGGGCTTAAAAGGGGAAGAAGAGACAGGGGATCAAGAGGTAATTCCACATCGAGTGGGGGAGTTGCTAGAAGAATTCAAAGATATCATGCCGAAAGAGTTGCCAAAGAAGCTATCACAAAGAAGGGAAGTGGATCATGCGATTGAGCTAAAACCAAGGACAAAGGCCCCTGCTACTGTTCCTTATCGCATGCCCCCAAAAGAATTAGAAGAATTGAAGCGACAATTAAAGGAGTTGTTGGAAGCTGGATTCATCCAACCATCAAAGGCACCTTTTGGAGTTTCAGTTCTCTTTCGGAAGAAACACGATAGGCCCCTCCAGGTGCGTATTGACTATAGGGCCTTAAATAAGGTCACTAAGAAGAATAAGTACTCTATTCCTTTAGAATCAGACTTATTCGATCGAAGGGGAGAGGAAAGATACTTTTCAAAATTGGAGCTACGACTGAGATATGGAGATGAGTCCAAAAACACTTACGTTACAAGGTATGGTGCATCTAAGGTTCTTGGTATGCCATTGGGGCTCATAAACGCCCCAGCTACTTTTTGTAGTCTGATGAATAGGGTATTAGCTCCATTCTTGGATCATTTTGTTGTGGTTTACTTGGATGACATCATGAATTATAGTAAGCCTATGGAAAAGCACCAAGTGCATCTTCATACAAATTGCTTAGCCTTAAGGGAAAACGAGTTATATGTAAAGCTGGAGAAATGTGCCTTTACAAAGAAAGAAGTGACCCTTTTAAGGCATGTAGTAGGAAAGGGGAAGATCAAAATGAACGAAGAGAAGATACAGGCCATTCGAGAATGGAAAGAACCTACTAAGCCCACCGAATTGAAGTCATTTCTTGGCTTAGTAAGTTATTACAAAAATTTCATATGTGGATACTCCCGAATGGCTACCTCCTTAACGGATTTACTCAAGAAAGATGTCTTATGGGTATGGAAGGAAGATCGATAGAAAGCATTTGATACCCTGAAGGAAGCAATCATTAAAGAACAAGTTCTTACACCCTCTAATTTTAGTGAAGTATCTGAAGTATGCATGGATGATGGTGATTATGCCATTGGTGAGGTTTTGATGCAGGAAAACCATCCAATAGCCTTTGAGAATCGAACGTTGAACGATACAGAGAGGCGATACCCAGGACATGAGAAGGAAAAGATAGCTGCAGTACATTGCCTTCATGTTTGGAGGCACCTTGTAAGTACAAGTCATTGGGGCCGGTCTAAGTTATTGGATGTCATACAGCTCTCTTTCAATCTACAGAAGAATGAGTTCATTGGACAGAGTCCTTTCGAGATCATCCTGGGAAGGCAACCCTTAACTCCTCATATAGTGGAAATAGGAGATACGGGGTCCAGCCCTCCCGCATATAAATTTACAAGGGAATGGCGGGAAAATCACGACTTAGCTTGGACATACTTAGGCCGAGCTATCAAGAGAATGAAGAAGATGGAAAACAAGAAGGGGGGGCCGATGGAATATTAGGTAGGTGATCAAGTGCTTGTTAAGTTACATTTGATACAACGTACGAAGGGGCAATTACATAAAGGTCTAATGAGTCGCTACGAGGGTCCATTCTCAATTGTGAAACGAGTGGGGCAAGTATCTTACAAGTTGGAACTTCCATCCAAACTGAAATTCCACCCGGTTATTCACATGAGCATGCTAAAACCATTCCACAAAGATGAGGAAGACCCTATAAGAGCTATATCACAAAGGGCCCTAATAGGAGTACGGGATTCATTTGATAAGAAAGTGGAAGGGATCATAGCTGATAGACATGTGAAGAGACGTGGACAATCTCTCAGACATGAGTATATGATAAGATGGAAGGGAAGACTAAAGAGTGAGGCCAGGGGGCACTAGTCGAAGCACTGTGGTAATTTAAAAACAAGATTCGACAATTCCACTATGAAGGAGCAACGGGGGCGTCGCCGGATTGAGCGGGGGAGAATGTTACGGACCTCCCGAAATGGGTCATTCTTAGGAGGTTCCTCAAGCCCAAAAACGAAAGCCCAAGCCCACTAAAAGCTTCTAGAGGATGAAAAGCTCTAGAAGGTTCCAGAGAAATCCAGAATCTTGTATAGTAGTAGGTGGAGGTAGGTGAAGGCAGTAGTTGGGAATCAACTGTAACCATTAGATCGAATTGATCTTAACCATTAGATTGTAAAGGCTTTTTGTATATATAGGGGTATTCCCCTCAGATGTAACACACAAGTTATTTGAGTGAATACAGTATACTAGCAGAGTTTCTCTCTCTAACATTGTGAGTGTATTACAGGTTGACTTAGCCTTCCTTAGTGAGGTCAGGAGCGCTAAGTGCCGCAAGGGGTCGAGCAACGGAATCCGCCCGTGACACCTGCATATTATTCTCAGTACTCTATACCTTCAAGTCCACTATTAACTTAAGCATTGGAATGGTCATACTAGATAACTCCCCAGTGTTCCCTTACTATATACTTTTTTTGTAAGCTCATTATGTGTAGCATCCAAAAGATTACTGGCAAGAGCTTTGAGATTAAGTTTTACTTAATTTGGAGCTAAATTGATTTGATTATAGATTTGAAGTCAATTTAATCAATTAATGGAATCACATTATGTTTATTTATTTAAATGGAATCGGAAAAATGTAACCTGGTCATGTTTGAAGTAGGGAATATAAATAAGGTTAGATGGATACATGACTTTTAACATAGTGATGCTAAAGTCTGGCCATCAACCCATATGAAAAGAGCCCATTCTATCAATTTAAAGTCCAAGCCCATGTGTGTTAAATAGTTAAGTCTAGCTCTATGTTAATTGATTTGAAGTCATATACAATTAAAGCAAATGGAGGGTAGTCATGTAAATTTGTTGAAGATGTGCCTACGTCCGGGAAGTTGATGAAGTGTTATCACCAAAAGATAGCTTATGCATGCTGCTATCATATGTCAATGGCCCAAATTGAAATAATGGCCCATACATTAATCACTTTTACAGCTTGTTCACTTAAAGGATCTAATTCTCCCATTATTCTTTATTACAACATTTACTTGATTTTTTGTCATGAAATCGCAACTTGATCAAGTAATAGGAAGTAATGGGGATTCTTTAATTCAACTAAAAAATCACGATTCCTTACCACTATCACTACTACCACTATCACTACTACTGCTATCGCTACCACTATCACTACTACTGCTATCGCTACCACTGCTATCGTTACCACTGCTACCATTGACCATTGCCACTATGGCCACCATCGTAGTCACCACTACCACTACTGCTGCTACCACCAACACCTATTACTTTATGATTAATTCAGAAAGAAAATGGATTGAGGATAATTTAGTTATTAAAGCTATATTATATATCTATTCTTAAATTGTTTATAAATTCAATTAAACAAAGTAATACCTATAACACCCTTATTCCATTCCTCAGGAATTCCAATTCCATTCCCTCTTATTTTATTTTTTGAAGTGAATAAGCCGTTAGTTTCTATTATCGGGATTGGTAAGTAATGATGTAATTTGTATAGTTATTGAAGGATTGGGGCTTCTAAGTTCCTTAATAAAGATTAGTTGTTATCTTTCATTCTTGTTACTTTTATTCATGTATTACAAACTTCCTCTTGTCATTTTTTTTTCACTTTATTTGATGATGCATTAACCTTTATTGTTTAGGATATTGAAATGATGAATTTATTGTATTATTATATTATATATTTAAATATTAGTATTCTTGATTTTTATTATCGAGCATGTACATGTTAGATTATATTAAAATTTGATAAGAGTAAAATTAATGCAATCGATTCTATGACAAACTAATATTGGACTACAAGACATAAGAGATTATGCATTTTGATTGGGTTAGGTTTAAAAATGATATATTTCAATATTACGATGGTCAATTGATTGTTAATCTCGAGGGTGGTTCAATTGATTGTTAACCTCAAATTTTATTTCTTGTTTACTTTTATTTTTTGATGTTCAACATTAATTAGTCTTAATAGGCTTGTTTTTTCTATTTTCGACGCATAAGAAATCTTAACAAATTTTAGATTAAAGATTTGTATGCGAAAGCTTAATCAATCTAATTTTTAATCCTTCTTGTTCTGTTTTGATCTCTGTTATTGATTTTGATATCAATTTATGCAATCAAACATTCAATTATTCAAACAATAAATTCATTTAAACTAGAAATTTTGAGAATTATAAAGTGTAAGGATAAGGGAAAATGAGGCAAGGCTGTATAATGATCTTGTCTTATGTATCAATCCTCTTTTCCAACATCTAGTGCCACAATATCAGCCTTCTACATTGGTTTTCCAACATTTAAAGAATTCAATTGAGGTATATGATTTGCACCATCTTGCCTTGCTTCATAATCCTTATCATTAGATTATTTTATAGAATCTCCCTCACTTCTCTAAAACTTTTGTCAAATAGTTTACCACTAATTTTTTAAAAGATTAGTAATTCTTTTGAGAATTATAATAGATTTCCTCATATCTTGCCTCAATACTCTTAGCAAATATATCACAATGATTATGTAGACTTTATCAACTCAAAGTATTCTCTATTATTTTCTTTTTCTCATCTTCTTGTATATTTTTCCTTTTCGTTCTTTGTGTCTCTCATTCTTGCTGTTGATATTCTTCATTTAAATAGTGTTTCCTCTAATGTTCGAATATCTCTATTTAGTTAATAGCTGTTTGAAATAATCCTTTGTTTCTGTTTTATTCCTTGTTGAAACTTCAAATCTTTATTGCTATCATATCTTCAAATATCTTGACTTTCCTTCTTGAAAATATTCTTCTGTATCTTTGTCTTGAGAGTTTTCCTTCATGAAATGGTTCTGATAAACAATTGTTGTTCTTTTCCGATGCTTCTTTTATTCAACTTTTGTAAATTTTGATATCCTTGCATGATCACATGCATTACTCGAATATATCTTCTCCTAATATGTTGTTTTTGATCATTCTTTTTTCATGTGCTTCTACTTTTATGCTTTTGATATGGTGCTTCTGACTTCTTCTTCTTCTGTCGTTCTGTTTTTTCTTATTCTTTTGTAGTCTTCTCATTCTTGACGTTTTCAACTTTTAAAATACTTCATGTAATTTTCTTATCTTTCTAGAAATGCGTTATCCAATTCTTTTTGTTATTTCTTTTCTTTTCTTCTTCATATTCACCATGGACAATTTTGATGGCTTTGTTTGTTCGGTAAATTTTTCATGCTTTTTCGAACCACATTCTTGCTTTCCAATATATTGTCTCTTCCTTTTTTTTTTTATTCTAATAATATTCCTTACTTTTTGCATACTAAGTAACTTGCTTAGAAATATTATTCACATATGTTTTGTTATTGTCAAAACATCTCTTTCTAGAGGTTCTAACAAAAATATATATTGTTATTTATTAGAGTAGTGGTTTAGTGTATATCATGCAGTGTTATACTAAGTCAAGTTACACCTAAAAATGATTTGGGGTAAATTTAAGCATATTAAGACCCAAGGTGACAATTCTCAATACCATTTAGATAGGCCTCCAAAGTTATAGTTCTTAACCTAGAAAACTGGGTTGATGGTGGTAGTTTCCAAGTATATTATATAAAAACACACATACGTACGCACACACACATAAACACAAATTAACTATATTATGGTGTAAGCTTAGCGCCCTTGTATTAGTTGTAAAGATTAAATAAATTTCCTGTTTATTGTGCTTATTTTCATGTGTGTGGCATGTACATATGCTTAGTTGTACATACTAGGCTTAGGCTTAAGCTCAAGCTCAGGTTCGAGCTCATTTTTTTATTTTTACAACTAAAGGTTATTATGTTAAGTTTCGTATCATTTATGATTATTAATAGGGCTTGACAATTGTGTTAAAAGATATAGGAGATTGACTATGGTTGAATTGTTATTTCAAATTTGTGGTTAGGAATGGCTTACTTATGAGTCATTCGATATATTATAATTGTTGAGACCTGTTATTTGTCGTTATCAGCAATTAAAATAGATATTTTGGAGATAATAGAAAAGTAACATAGAATCTTAGTAGATCATTAGCTAGTAGTGACACATAAGGGTTGTGGCATCTTGAACTTCGGATGATACACTATTTATGTTATACAATTTCAATACTTCTTTATTTTAATTGCAATTTCAATACTTTGAATGATGACACAAGAAAAAATCGTTTGATGTTTCATATACTTTCCATTTAAAGTTATATTGCTTAACTTTAAGTTATGAATGCTTTGTCTATTATTGTTTGGGGTATTATTATTTATCATCTCAATCATATTCAAATTTGTAAACTCTATATAATCGGTAGTATGAACCTTAATTTAAGTTCGAGTATCCTAAATGATATTATGAGTTGATAAGGCTAGAAATGATAAAATTTTTATAAAATTTAGAAACCAAACATGGTATCAAAAATAAAAATCCTAGAGAATTGATCAAAACCTAAATCCCGTACAAAAACCCTAAATCTAATGTACGTGAAAATACTCGAAATCAAACCTGAACTTAATTAAAACCTTATGACTATAACTTTAAGTTTATAAAATGAATAAATATTATTTAATAGTAATATAACCATAGTTGGTTGTAATTATCAACTAAATCGCATATAAACTTTAACGAAAATGTTAAAATAACTCATAAAAATTATAAACGTAACAAGTATCAATTAAATTAGTAAATTTTGTAAAATCTCAAAATTAATTTATAAATACTAATTTCATAATTTTTATGTTTAAAAAAATAAATATTTTTATTTTTATTTTTTCTTTTTCCTTTTTATTATTTTTTTTTTTTTTTGCTTTTCTTTCTTCTATTTTCCCCTTGTTCTATGTTGCATTCCCTGTAAAATCAACAGCCTATGTACTCTTAAACTCCATGTATAGGTGCTAAATTAAGAGAATAAAATCAGGGAAATAATTATTCATATCTAATCATCATAAATGCCACAAATTGGCTTGGATCTCTTTTGCTTTTTTCCTCTTTAAACCACCTAAATTTGCTATTGTTCACGTCTGGATCCTAGAGGCTTAACAAACGAAAACAAAAAGAGAAAGAAACAAAGCTAAATATGTACACATAAAATTGAAACAAAAGGGGAAAAAACTAAGCAATTAGAAGAAGAAGAAGAAGAAGAAGAAGAAGAAGAAGGCTAAGGGAGATTAATCAAATATTTTATTAAAATAATTATATAAATTTATTTATTTTACTTGTACATATATATATCATATAGTATGTACATCTATATTGAGTATTTATTATTTTTCTTTTATATTATTGTACGTATTACATGTATATATGCACAAATGTATATATATATATTGTAATACATAGTATATCGTATGTACATGTTGGAGAATACTAGGATAAACTCAAGAGGAGGATGAATTGGGTTTAAAGACAAATTAAAAATCTTTTCGATATAAACAACTAAATACAATAATAAGAGTAATCAAAGAAATAATAGAACAATAATAAATGCAGAAATTAAAGAGATGGGGATAAAGAAAATCAAGCCCGAATATAACGTGGAGTTCAGACCACCATCTAGTCTCTACGGACATACAATACCTTCAATCGAGGACTTCACAGTAGCTTATTGATTTCACAATCAAATTGCTCTAAGAGCTACACAAGATTGCACAATCTCTTTTACTACAACTAACTCAAGAAAATTACTTTCTTCACTCAAGATTACAAATATGAGGACTTTCAAACATACAACTATGTCTCTTTTTGTTTGATAGCAAATAAGTGTACAAGAGACCAAGAAGAAGTGAAATGAGCTCAAGAATGTAAGAGAATGTCTTTAAGTTACACTAGAATATTAGATCTTAAAAGCCTTTGGTTAGGTAGTTGAGCTTTTATAACAACTCTTTAAATTCTTTCCATTACTACGCATTAAATACTCTAACGGCTACTTAAAATTGACTTATGCCAATACTTTGAACTACTGGCATGCCATTACTTTAAACTATTGGCAAGCCAGTAAAAATTACTCTATCGGTAAGTGAACCGGCAAGCTAATTGTTCTAGGTCAGTGAGCTTTTTTTTGTATTTTCCAAGACTTTATACCGTTGGCCTGGTTTTTTCTTAAGCCGTCAACTCGGTAGGCCAAAAATCACCTAAAAATTCTTTTAACACAACAAACGAATACTCTTTGCAATATAACTTCAAGATCATTTGATCACCACTTCAAAAGATTAGTTTTTTTGTCGAGATCATTAAGCAAGCTAATTGAACTTATTCAATCATTTTAAAATAATCAAATAATACTTAGTTTAATCATCCACTTGTTTTTGTTTTTTTTTTTAAAAAGAACATGTTTAGATTTACATTTTTTGTTTTGTTCTCATCAAAATCAAATAATAAACCCCAGGTCCAACATATGTATGTGTATATGAGATGTATATACCATGTATTTCTTGAAAATATCTGTATGTATAAATGAATATATATGTGTATATACTTAGTAATTATTTTAGTATATGGTATATATATATATACATTTATTATGTATTTTTGTATATATATGTATAAGTATCATGTATTTTCATATTTATGTATATATATGTCTATATTTTGTAATATATATGTAGTAGGCGTGATGTTGTAAATGTATATATATATCCATAGTATTTTATATTATATGATATATATATATATATATATGTACGTGTATAATAGTAGGTATATGTATGTATATTTATACTTAGTATTTTTAATTTTTAAGAATTTTTGTATATTTTGTATATCTATATATAGCTAGACGTGAATGTGTATATATATTTTTATTAATAATATCTTGTATTTTAGTATATATATATATATAATACAACTGTATATGTATATATATAGGGAATAAATACGTAAATACTCTACTTGTACATAATGTATAACTAAGGTTAAAATAATTTATTATATAATATATAGTATACATATAAATGTATGTATATGAATAGTAACTTATATGTATATGCAAAAATACAAGTATAATTAAATAGTATATACAATATACTATAATATTAAGTTAATAAATAAAGTAAGTTCATAGATATATATATATATATACACACATAAATACCGTAAATTTGGAAAAAGAATAATAACTAAGTGAATTAGAAAATTTAATGAAATATAATAACAAGTATTTATATATATAATTATACCACAAAATAAAAATAATGGAAAATTATGAAAAATGTACAAGTATGACATGTGGTACCTATATATATAAATTTAGTAATTTTCGTAATTAATAATAATAATAATAATAATAATAATAATAATAATAATAAATAAGTAGAAAAATTCAAATTAATAAATATTAAATCTTAAAAATAAGTAAAAACAGGTAATTATAGTAAAAAAAAGCTTAAAATAAGAAAATTATCAATTATACGATCTAAATAATTATTAAATCGTAAATATATTAAGAAAAGTTTAAATTGATATTTTATAACTTTTTAAGTTAAAATAATGAACTTTGTAATATTTTTATATCATAGTTAAAATTGTAAGTTATAAAATCTAAAAATGGATTTCATTACAAAAAAGTACACTAAAAAAAATCGAAATAGACTATAAGTTCATTGAGATCCGAGTTAAATCGAAACAGTTATATGTGATTCGATAAAAAAGTCTAAGTTAATAATTTCACGCAAATCAATAACTAAGTTAAGTAAATAATACAAATTACGATATTAGTTAAGTTTAGTTTTTAATTTCTAAACTTACTACTTTCTATATTCCTTATTGTTAGGTAATCTCAAATTTAACTTTGATTTGTCATCAAATTACTACGACTTTTGAGTTGATCATAATCGAGTGAGTTTTTCCTAATGATTTCATACTTATTTTTGTATTTTGTTAGTAAATATAAATTGTTATTAATAATTGAATGTTATGTGTGGTTTGGTTATACTTGTTTATGCTATTGTTTATTGATAGTAAATTTATTTTAAAATATAATAATGTATTGATTGTTAACTAATCTGTTTGTGACCTTATTGATTATTGAGACGTAACATTATTCGACTTGAACAAACTAAATCGAAATATGTATAATCATGTACTGTATAACTAATTCTGGTTGCCACATTATACAAAGGTAGTGAGAGACTGTACATAGGTTGATTATTTGTTATTGTAGATTTCGTATAGTATACACATATGATATGATATTACCTTGACCCGTAAGATCACTAGGCATTGGAGGTGCCAATCCCCTGACTAAGGGTTGAGTTCAAAAGAGCTTAGTTTAGGGGTGAGTGAGGGTTATATAAATCTATTTATAATCATACGTAGAACTTGATTTTGATAAAAAATGAAAATGGATATACTATTATATTTTGAATACAAAACGCGGAGTTTCATTATGATATAAGTTCTAATATGATACCCAGATCTAATTGATGTCGATGTATCTCTAATCTTGACTTTAAAGGGCATTAAATCTGAGTTGCATGCAGTACTTGATCACTTGCATATATTTGTATGGTATGTTGATTGATCATTCATTCATTTGATTAAATTAATTTGTTGAATGATTTGTTCGTTATATGGTTGAAGGAATTATCTTATTAAGTTAATTAACTTATACTCCTATAGTCTACTTTTGTAGGCCGAGCTATTTGTAGAGTTGAGCCGTCGTATACCCGAGGTTAGTATTACTTCAGTGGGTGGATGTGAGTGTGAGATCAGTATTATGAGCGGACTCAAGAGTTTGTATTTAGACTTAGAACCTTATTATGTAATATTATATGATAATAGTTTGTAATATGAATTCTTATCATCTTATCATCTGTATATCTCCATATATGTGTATATTATCTATATTTAAATGATTGTGATTATTATAAAGCTATGATATCGTTTATACCTACCCAATTTTGGATTATTAGTTATAGTAGTAGTTTTGTATATTGTATAAATAGTTATCGATTGAGAGAAAAATTAATTTACGATTTTTTATACGATTTATAACGACTACCACGACCAACCCTTTCGGATTGTGACAGAATTAGATTTCATAAACTCCATCACATATTCAAAATATCTATTGAGAAATTGAGAACAATATTTGAACTACAGAGAGGTGTTTTGTTAGAGCATTTTGTTGATTTATTTATTATTTATTTTTGGCTCATGATATCTAAATCATGATCTATATAACAAAAAGTTTATTATGATATTTTCAATTGCTATTTTTTTTTTATAATATTGACTTTTGAAGCACTTCCGTTTTGATCATGTGAACTAAGCCGTACCACAAATATCCATTCCTTAATAGTAGGATGGCAAGCCTAGTAGATAATAACAACAATTTATTTGTGGAGAAATTAGTTCAATTATAATATTTAAAAGTATTGAAATGTTGTAACTCATTTAAGGAATATATATTAGTATTAATATAGAGAAAACATAGAAAAGAATCAATATATAAAAAACAATTACGTAATGAACTGAGTATAATTCCCAACATATTTATTATTATATCATTGGTAAGGATTAGGAATTAGGGGCAATGGCCACTGTTTAAAGGACATCGCGTCCATTTTACGCTTTAATTAATTCTACGTCCAACACAGGTAAGACAATGACGACTATAAAACGGTCCTTTTACTAACGTTGACTATGGCATTACATTTTCAACCTCCACTGTTCATTTGGGAGGCCTTTCCTTAGATAAACTATTTGCTCCACATACTCATGGTGATATCATCGTAGAATCTCTGTTTTGGCTTTATAAGGATTTTTCAATATTTGTAAGTGACTCTTTAAACAACATTGCGTTCATTTTACCATGTTAGTTAAACCTCAATGCACGAGTTATCAAAACACACCATCTCCTAACTTTGAGTTTGAACTTCAACGTATAAATTATCGAGGTATACCACCTCTCAGGTTCGAACCTCCATGCATAAGTGTTCCTAAATGTCCTTCTACATTCGAACCTTCTTACATGATTGTTCCCACATGACCTGCTTGATTTGAATTCCCACGAATGGGTTAGCTTGCAAACATGTTCGAAAATGAAGAGTACGAGATAGAAATGATTCTTGAAATAAATGAGTAACATACGGGATAGCATTGCCCTAGTAGTTCGAGACTTTTAGGCTAAGTTAAGCCCCCTAAACCCGATAAATTTAATATTTTTACTATGCATTTTTGTAAATGTGCAAATAAGAAGAAAAACTTGAAGGCATTCTACAACTTTTGCAACTACTGCAACACGAGTTACTCTTTCAAAATGAGAGACAGATATGGTATCCTTAATAGGTACTTGAGGTCGAAGCAATATTGAGAGGTAGGGATAGATAGTATGCAGCAATAGATCATCCGAGATGGTGGTTTATTCAGATAATTGTTTATAAGGTATGATCAAGAGAGGCACAAGTACAACTTGGAGCAGTACTTGGCCAACATGTACTTGTCATTCAATGTGGGTGCATCAGAATGGCAAAGTTGCTATGAGTATGAAATGTTTAACCTAACTTATGAAAACTTAGCTATAGTACGTTAACCCGAGTCACGTAGGACTTCTACCATAAATGTAAGAGGGAGCTTGCAGGTAAGTTTACTTCACTCGATCCGTTTATGTCTATATGTGTAGATACATAGACATATCCTTTTTATAATAATTCTTATATGGGTGTTATTATTTATTAGATAAAAAATAATTGACAACTTAATAAACGACTATTGGCTTAAAGATATGTAACGAGTGTCACATGATGTAAAAACATCTATAAAATTATTATAGAAGTCTTAAATGAGTATGAATTAGTTAAGAAAACTTTTTTCTTTTGGTTTTGACAATGTAAGTGCCAACACAATCTCAATATTTGATCTGCAAAATTACTATCAGCTTGTGTTGGGAGGGTTTTCCATATATGTTGTACATATTATATTCTCAACTTGTGTGTCAAAGATAGCATTGTAGCTTTACTGAACAATATAGCTCCAATCAACAACATAGTTAAGATAATAACAGAGATGTTGTCCTTCCACAAAAAGTAGAGGAACTTTTGTATGAAGTGTAGGAAGAGGCCTTAAAAATTTAATATGGATGTATAACATCGCTGAAACTTGACTACGAGTTATTGTATATCACCATTACTTACAATAACCTATTATTTGACTTCGTAATGTACAACATGCGTGAGGTTGACATTCTCCCCAGCAACTGAAATATATGTATCTAATTATTGAAAGTTTTGAAAGTTTTTTATGATGCTAGTAAAACTTTCTCACAAGTTTATAAGCCTAATATATACTTGTTCATTATGTTAACCATCAGTATACTTAGCATGCTACTTTAAGCCCGTGAGGACTCAAACTTGCATACATGCGTATACAATGTAAGCCCTAAAGCCAAGTCAAGTAACCGTAGGATTGAACTTAGAACCTAAGGTTTAGGGCGATCGGTTAAAGGATCCGATCAAACCCAAATTAGAAACTATTGATAGGAATATTAGTAAAAATGACCCTGTAAACTTAAATTTAAGAAAGTAAGTAGTAAAATAGGAGACTATAAAATTTTCAAATTTTAAGTATAATAACTGCTAATTATCGAAAAGGCGAAAAGTGTCATGAAATAACTAAGAAATTACTAGAGATAAATTATATGTGTACTAAAAATTTTAGAATGACCAAATTAATATTTAGGAATTTTCACGTGTACCCTACATGTATTTACGTGTAGATAAAAATACGCGTAATTGCTAAAATAGACCGAAAATTAAGTAAATAATTAAAGAAAAATACAAAATAATTATAAAAAAATAAAAAAAATCAGAAGGAGAGGTCTGCAACTGGATCAAGTCGTGACTGAAAAGAAAAAAAATTGGCCAATAAAAATGTGCCAAACTAAAAGCCTAAAATCAAGGAAATAGGCAAAAATCACATCAAATTAATGCATATTAATTACTATGTTTGTCTATAAATAAGGAAAAAATTCACAGAAGACATTTGGACAATTTGTAATCTGAGAAAAATAGAAACACAAGAAAAATCGAGAGAAATTCCAGAAAATAAAAAAAAAAAGAAAACTGTGCAGATTAGCAAGGTGAACGGGAACCACCACCCACCACCACCTGGGACCGAACCACCACCACCACCCTACCCTAGGACCAGCGTCTGGACCGGCCGACAGCCTTGGACCGGTTTTGGACGGCCAGAAATCCTTGAACCGGTTAGTCATTTACTCATCCCGATTTTTATATAATTTTGTAAAATTAGTTATTTTGCCCAGAAAATTATGAAACTTGTTATTCTGAGGTTTTATTGTATGTAGATTTAGGGAAAAAATATGATTTAGTTTAATTATGTCTGGAAATATAGGGTTCTTAAGAAATTGTTAAAAACCGAGCATGATTAAACTGGAAATTAAATAGGCTTAGGGATGTAGTTTGGGGCTCAAAATTTTTCTGTAGAACTCTCATATGATTTAGAACAGTGCTATGAAGCCTTTTTTTTAAAATTAATTTTCGAAAATTTTAAGTTAATTTTTAGCCCTAAAATGATGGTAAAATTGAGTGATTTGGGATTAATTAGGTAATTAGAATGTTAATTACTGATTTGGATCTTGATTAGATGATTAAGGAAGTTAATCTCTGCAGTGGAACCCTAATCCTAGCTTTTAGGTACTAATTATGGTTAATTAGGGAAATTAGGTAAAGAATATGAGAAATTAGGAATATGTGAAAATATAAATTACTAAATTTAAAAAAAAAATAAAGTTATTTAGATAATATTATAATTGAAATCAGAAAAATAATAAATCGGAATTAATATTTAATTTTAAGTAAATATCTTAAAATGTAAGATTTTTACACCTCGGGAATAAATCCGATATCCCAATTAGGGTTAGTGTGTACCGAATAGTTAGAATACCAAAATTACGACCCAATAGGATATTTGAATACCCGAGCATAAGGTGATTAATGTCACATTGGGATTTGAGCCTAATTACGACCTAGGAATTAAAACTAGAATCTAGTTTAGGAACCGAACCCCGAAATAAAATACAACGAATTATTAGTACGTTGTAGGTATACATGAGGAAAATGAGTTACATTATAAATTAGAATAAGAATCCATAAAAATAATTACTAAAAGGACCTCTTTGAATTATAGGACACCCAGAAACAAATCAGCTCGCAATTTGAGGATCGAGCGACCGAGCAAATTCATGTAAGTTGGGTTATTGCTTATTGTAATAGAGTACTAGTTTTGTAGTGCTCGGAGACTTAGGCTTGTATATGCTTGTGATTGTAAGTAGTTTGCGCATGTGTGATGTATCTGAATTCGTGCTGGAATTTGTGCTGTGGGTGATTTTGTGACTGATTGAATTGTTGTGGTCTTGCTTGAACACCCTAACCGGAATTTAATCTTAGTCGACCGTAATAACCGAAAACGTCATGCATTGCAACCCGTTAGGGGATCATAGGACTCTCCAACCAAATACCGATCCCTTCGAAAGGGATAGCGCAGGATTGCAAAATGGTCCCTTCTTCATCCTCAGTCGAACTAAGTGACAGGAGAGGAGGTCGCGGCGGGGGGTGAAGTCAATGGTTCGAAGGTAGTCGCGGGAGGAGCGAGGTCTCCATTGCACAAGCCTGGGTTTGGTTGTGAGCTGCTGCATAACATGGAACTCCTCAACCCGGATCGGAGCGGGTGAAATTTCTCTGATTTCACAACGGACCGGACTACGTTGTGCGATGACACTTGATTGTTGCATTGCATGAAAATAATTGTTTGATAATCCTGTTTGTGCTTGTATGCATTCATGAGTCTCCAATTCAACTTACTGAGCTGTAGTTGCTCATACCCTTATAGATCCTTTTGCAGGTTCTGATTTGTAATCTCTTCGAGTACCATGCCGCCCTACAATTATCCAGAGGTTAGTCTTTTGACGCCAGGGGTGTGAGGATCAAGTTATTTAGCTTAATGTGTAACCAGACTGACCTTGTAGTTAAAGGATGAAGACTGTTAGTTATTCTGTAAATTAGTAAACTGTAGTTATTATGTAAATCTTCCTGGGAAGCTCTGTGGACTTACTTATATGATTATCTATGTTTAATAGTAATTTGAGTTACTCATCATATTTGTAGTATAATCATTAATCGAACTGTTTACTTCAAAGCGAGTGGTCGTCGACGCCTTGTGTAGATTATCTCTATAGTAGGAACTGTGAGGCCAGTTTCTATCATAGAGTGGTTTACACGGCGGGACTGTTGCGACCTCGTGACTTCGGGGCGTAACATACAATATGTCGTTAAAGTGGTTATCTTATTATAAAGACATTTCTCGTATTTATCTTATAGTAACTATTCTAGATCTTTGTTATAAAGCTGAAGTACTACTAATGTATTTGAAAACATATTACAATTACATTGAAAATCTAATGAATTCTCAAGATATGTACAGCTTAAAAGCACAACAGGAAGTGTCAGCAGTAATGGCAGACATAGAGGAGGTGCTCGACCACTACCAAAGTTATTATGGTGGCCAATCATCAGTCTCTCCTTAACTACTCACTAAGGAGTGGCATTATTTATTTATAGGGGAGTAGTTGCTAGCGTAAAAATTGAAGAGACAATGGTCTGATGGTCCATTATCTAAGATGCAGCACTGCATGAATACAAATTTTGAGTTCTCCAAGAATATCTCCATCAAGGACTTTAATACCTTGGAGTGGTAGTAGAGGTACATAAGGGATTACTTAATCCTTTCTCGCATCGCTTTTGAAGTACCCGCTACTCCAGCTTTAACGGTTGCCGTTGAGTAAGCGTTTAGTATAATAGGCTTCATCTTTGACGTTCAGCAAGTGTTCCTATTTGTTGTTAATGTTGAAGTAAGTACTTGCATAAAATATTAGTACAAGACGACCTACAAATAACAAAAACTATGTAGGACATCGAGTGGTGGGGATAATTACTTTAGTGACTAAAACTGATTTGATGGAAGCTTAAGCTCAATCGTAAGTTCCACTCTTGATCACATATAGGCACCGTAAGGAGACACATAGGAAGTTCTCTTTTTGATCCTTTCAAAAGAAGTTTTATCATGTAAAAAAATCCTTTTTCTCAATTAACTAAAAAAAAAAAAACTAAATGGTATGGTTTTCTAAAAAATAGTGATTTAGCTTTAGAATTTTCCAAATTATAACCGAGTGAAATTACTATTCTTTAAAAAAATTAAATTAGATAGTCATGTATACTTTGATTCTTTTTGCCAAACCTAAAATTGACCAATAAAATAAAGGTTAAATGTCTAAACCGAACCATGGTAGTTTAATTTTTATTAGTGAATACGTAGACACCTCTCGAATGACCGTAGAATCAAATAATAGAAATTCCCTCCCCCTGGATCACTTTACATTAATTGATCAAATAATTTTTTGTACAATATTAGAACGATTTACAATTTACAGTGGTTTTGTATTTTGTTTATCTAATATAGTCCAATTAATGGGATATATGTTACGTGTTATGTTATGCAAATGTACACTTTAGGTTATACAACAATTTTTGAAATGAAATCTAAATGTTGGAGAGGACCGACAATTATTTAAAAGAAGCCCCATTCCAAAACTAATTAGACTTTGTAAATTGTTAATTTCATTGGTTTGAAGGAAAAAATTGAAGGAGGAGGAAAAAAAAACCTAAGATTATTGGTTTAAGAGTCGATAAACTGGCTTAGAAGTGTGACCACATGAGCTAGTAATGGTTCAACCAAAAATTAGTTCATAAACTGGCAATTTCGAGCCGGTTTAACCCATTGGATGGATCCACTTGCAGGGATTTTAACTTATAGATTGGACGTATATGCATGCATTTGTATGCGTCACATCGTTGCAAATGGTACCAAGAATCAACACTACATGGTCTCCATTCATAAAACTAGATCCATGCAAGCTCGGCTAATGCAAGTGTTTTTTTCTACTAGAGAAAAGATTTATCGAATTATATGCCCTATGTATATGTACATAATGTGTAAATGCTATCTGTGTTAGCATAGAAATAAATTGTATTACTTAAAAACCCTTTCTCGGGATCAAGAGATTGCCTAAAATAATATAAATGAAATACATGTTAATTGTTCATGATAATCTAAGCACAATTAGGGTAAATTATATTATTATTGCTCGATAAATATCCAAATTATAGCAACACTCTAAAGTTTAGAATAGTGCACTTAAATCTTTTGACTAAGTATAGAAACTACAACATTTTTTTTTTCTTCAATGCAATATTAAGTCAATCTTTCATGTATTATTATTCATTATTCAATTTGATCATAGTAATAGGCAAAATATCAAATCGGTACGGTGAAATCCCAAGTTAATTGATTATTTGGTCTCCAAATATTATAAACATATAATGATACAGAAGACCGACTTTGAGAGTGTACTAAAGGCGAAATTTTCTTATTTTATAAAGTCAACATTTTTCAATTCATAAGCATGTTACTTAGAAGTTACGGTATCATTGTAATTTATAATTTTTCTAGAGTACCCGTATATGGTTTTTCCATGGGATATTCTTAGGATGTACGGTGTACCACACGTGAGTCCCTTAACATTAAGTCTCAACAAACCCCGTTCATTTTTATTAACACAATTAGAAAATATAATAATAGTAAAAAAGTATAGAAAGTTGATAAGTGTAAATGTACTATCGAAAAGTATACAGTACTGTCACAAAAGTGAAAAAGAAAAAAAAAACGAAAAGAAAATAATTTTAATTTTTAATCGATTAATGTGCGATTTATGTTAATAATAATCTTCCGTCATTCCTTCCCTGTACCCATGTAAAAATTTAAATGCATGCATACATACATACATATATATATCTATATCTATCTATCTATATATATATATATATTTGCACAGCAGAAGAGCCGTGGTACCGAAACGTCGGAAAATATTGGAAATGTTGTGGTGGACCGAAAACGAAATTTCAATGAGCAAAATGCTATGATCCGACGAAACAAGCCATATGAGTAAGTGTTGTCTCTTTCGATTGCTTTAATAATTTACGAACTTCACGATAATTGATGAAAACAAGCTTCTTCGGAGCTTTCTGTATCATGAAAGGCACAGAAGAAGAGGAGACAACAAATAGATCTTACATGCTATTTCAGAGATGCCATCAATTTGTTATGATTAAAGGCTGTTATATATCTCGCGCTAAAAGGAAAATATTAATTGATGATTCGGGTGAGTAATTAGTATGGTTAAGTATTTTAGGGCATTTATTTTGTGGGATTCCTCGTTTGATTGCATTTGTATTTACGATTTGATAAATAAGGCTGCTCATTAAACGGATTGAACTATAAATCAAATTGAATTGAAATGAATAATGATGCCATCCAATCTACGGTACGACACTTCTCACTGACAATCCAAAGCAGCAAATGAAGCACTAGATCGGTAGCTTAGGTTAAATTATCCATTCAATTATTGTACAACTTCGTGCTATTCTTGTCAAATTTCTTTCCATACTAATGATGCTTGAAACGACAATTAGAAGTTATTATGTTATGTTTTTTATGATTTTAAGCAATTTGAACATAATCGAATTGAACTAAACTTAACTGCAAGTGAAATGGTTTGGTAATGCTCGGCTTCGGAATCAAAGCAAACTATGAACGCCCCCAATGCCAGACTAGTTTTCTCTTATAGCTATGAAAAAGGGAATGAATAGTCAGGTTGCATTTGTTAGCGACAACGCTGTTTGAATGTATTTTTAGTATTTCTCGTAAACAATTTCTGTAATTTTTAAATATTTTCGTGGTAGAACTACACTCGAGCGAAGGGCTGAATCGGCTCGAAGAACTGGTTCATAGGTTTAGGACTCGATGAATCGTAGCTGGCTCGTCAACTGGCAGTTCAGGGCAAGTTTAAGACCCTTGAATCCTTTTTTTTTTGTTTTTCTTATTCTCGTTTTTTCTTTTTTCCCTTTTTTCTTGCCAATTCTTCAACTTTTTTTTTTCTTTTCGTCCTTCCATAAAGCATACATTAAAAATAAACAAAAATTAAAATATAAAAAAGTCTCCTATAGTACAGATAACTAATCTAAACAAGTAGAGTGAAGTGGTTGGAAGAAAAATATTTTTTACAGTATTTTACGATTGTCCGAAAGATGCCTAAGTATCCATTAATCAAAATCAGAATCCCATAAGTTAATTTAGATTTTTAGAAAACTTCTAGTTTATTAGTCAAGTTTACATTTTGCAAAAAGAATTTAAGTGTAAGCAACTATCCAATTTGAATTTTTTGAATGAAAATAATATTACTCGATCATAATTTGGAAAAACTTAATGCTAGATCACCATTTTGGGAAAACCATGCTATTTACTTTTTTTGAATAAATGAGAAAAAAGATTTTTTTATATGATAAAACTTTTTCAGAAAAAATGAAAAGAAAATTTACTATGTTTCCTCTTGAGGTAGTTGTTCATGTTCATGACTAGAATTGAAACCCGCGACTAAGTTTGGGCTTTCATCAAATCGATTCCATTCACTAAAGTAATCGTTCTCTTTGTTTGATGTCTCGCATGGTTTTTGTCGTCTGTAGGCCGTCTTATATTAATCTTCTATGCAAGCATTTGCCTCAATATTGACAACAGATAGAAAGGCTCGACGTTTGTCGACAATCAGGCATACTATACTAAACGCTTGTTCAACGGCGATCATTGAAGCTAGAGCAACGAATACTTTAGGGCGATGCGAGATAGTGGTAGATAGTTCTTTCTGTACATTTTCCACCACTCTAAAATATCGAAATCCTTTATGGAAATATTCTCAGAAAACTTGAAATTTGTAATGGTATAATGCTGCATCTCGGACATTAGACTACCAGATTGTTACCTCCTCAATTTTTGTGCTAATAATTACTCACCCATAAATGAGTAATGTCGCTTCTTGGTAAGTGGCAAAGGAAAGACCAATGATTGGCCACTGTACTGACTTTGGTAGTGGTTGAGCATCTCTTCTATATCAATCATCGCTGCTGACACTTCCTGCTATGCTTTCAAGCTGTATACTATCACATCCCGAAGCGGCAGAGTCGTAACAGCCTTACCATGTAAACCATTCTAAGATAGAAGTTAGCCTTACAACAACTATCCTAGACCTAATCTACATAAGGCGTCCACGACTAACCCGCTTTGAAGTAAACAATTTGTAATTTAAATAAATCATTTACCTAAGAAAGTAAGAAAAAAAATATATATATATACACTATAATTCAGTTATTACAATTAACATTTATAATATTTCACCGTAATCTATTTCCTAGTTAATACATCATTCAGAAACAAAAAATTCTAAGATAAGAGCTTAGATCTTAAAAATATATGTCTATTCTTCAAATGTTTTTTCTCACTCCCCAGGATCTAACAGTTGCTAGCTTCAGAATAGTTATTAGCCGCTTCTAAGCCAGTACTTATACAACGTCTATAAGGATGTGAGCAACCATAGCTCAGTAAGTTAGGATGGAGGATTTAAAACTATATCATAAATACAATAAGGTTATCAATCAACTTATTAGGTGCAATGCATGTTCAAGCAAATGCCATTGCACGACGTTGTTTGGTCGGTCGTGAGATTAGAGAAATTGCGCCCACTTTAATCTGGGTTGAGGAGCTGCCATTATTGCAACAACTCACGACTAAACCCAGGCTTCACGACTAAACCTAGACTTGGGCAATGGAGACATCACTCCTTCTACAATTACCTTTGAACCATTGACTTCACCCTCGTTGCGACTTCCTCTCTTGTCACTTAGTTCGACTAAGGATGAAGAAGGGACCATTATGTCATCCTGCGTTATCCCTTTTGAAGAGGTTGGTATTTAGCCGAAGAATCCTAGGTTTCCCTTAATGGGTTGCCATGCAAGTTTGATTATGATTACAGGTCATATATTTGATTAGGTCCAGTTTAAGGTAATTAATCAATTCATACAAATCATACAATACAAGCCAGAACAACAAATAAAATCATAGCATTACTCATAATCAAGTACATGCACACTGTCACGCTCCGAAGCGGTAGAGTCGTAACAACCTTGCCGTGTAAACCATCCTAAGATAGAAGTTGGCCTTACAACCGCTATCTTAGACCTGATCTACACAAAGCATCTACGACTAACCCGCTTTGAAGTAAACAATTTGTAATTTAAATAAATCATTTACCTAAAAAAGTGAGGAAATATATATATACACTATAATTCAATTATTGCAATTAAAGTTTACAATAATTCTTCGTAACATATTTCCTAGTTATACATTATTTAGAAATGAAAAGTAATAAAATATGTGTTGATTCTTCAATGTTTTTCATCACTCCCAAGGATCCAGCAGTTGCTAGCTTCAGAGTAGTTGTTTGTCGCTTCTTAGCTAGCATCTGCACGACGTCTATAGGGATGTGAGCAACTACAGCTCAGTAAGTTAGGATGGAGGACTTAAAACTATACTATAAACACAACAAGGTTTTCAATCAACTTATTAGGTGCAATGCATATGCAAGCAAATGCCATCGCACGATGTTGTCCGGCCCGTCGTGAGATTAGAGAAATTACGCTCACTTTAATCCGGGTTAAGGAGTTGCCATTAATGCAACAGCTTACGACCAAACCCAAGCTTGTGCAATGGAGACCTTGCTCCTCCCGCGACTACCTTCGAATCACTGACTTCACCTTCGCCGCGACCTCCTCTCCTGTCACTTAGTTCGACTAAGGATGAAGAAGGGACCAATTGCAATCTTGCGCTATCCCTTTCGAAGGGGTCGGTATTTGGCCGGAGAGTCCTAAGTTCCCCTAACGGGTTGCCATGCATGTCCGATTATGATTACTGGTTATATATTTGATTAAGTCCAGTTTAGGGTGATCAATCATTTCATACAAATTATACAATACATGCCAGAGCAACAAATAAAATCATAGCATCACCCATAGTCAAGCACATGCACACATCCAACTATCTAACAAGTACAACCAAGCATAATCTCAAGCCTTCAAAATACAGCATTGTATTAATCCTAACTTATCTCGACTCTTCGCTCACTCACTCGAGGTTCGACTTACTCAGGCCATCGCCGATTATCCCTATAACACAAATGTGGTTTTAGTTTTTCTTATAATGATTATAGATTCATTTTAACCTATAACGCTTATTGTTATGTTTTATTTAGGGTTTAATATACCTAATTATCTAGTTCTTAAGTCTTTGACAATTATTCTAGGTTTGGGGTTAGGTTTAGGTTTGATTTCCGCATCGATTTCTAAATTAGGTTTTAGTTCGATTTCTAAGTCCTAAATATGCTCGAATCCTAATATGAAATTAATCACATTAAGTACAAGTGTTCAAATATTTTATTGGGTCTTAATTTAGTATTTTAAACTATTTGATACACGCTAACCCTAATTAGGGTATCAGATTTATTCCTGAGAAAATATTACATTTTGAGATATTTACTTAAAATTAAATGTTATTTTAGATTTATTATTTTTCTGATTTCTATTATAATATTATCTAAATAACCCTAATTTTTAGATTTATTAATTTTCAATTTCACATATTACTAATTTCTTACATTAACTACCTAATTTCCTAAATTAACCATACTTAATACTCCAAAGGTTAGGTTAGGTTTCCACATCAGAGATTAGCATTTCTAAACATCTAATTACTATCTAAATCAGTAATTAGTATCTTAATTACCTAATTAACCCAAAATCACTCAATTTTTCCATCATTTTAGGGCTAAAAATTAACTTAAAAATTTCAAAAATTAATTTTAAAAAAATGGCTTCATAGCACTGTTCTATATCACATAATCATTCTACAGAAAAAAATTGAGCTCTAAACTACACTCCTAAGCCTATTTATTTCTCATTCTAAAATCTACATATAATAAAACCTCAGAATAACAAGTTTAATAATTTTCTAAGAATATTTACTATTTTTAACAAAATTACATAAAATCGGGCTGGAAATCGAACTTACCGGTTTAGGTGGCTCCGGCTATCGCTGGCCGCCATGGCATTGTCGGCCGGTCTGGGTGCTACCACCACCGTGTGGTGGTGGCGGTCGTCCACTCCCTGTTGCTCGTCTGGTGTGGGTTCTCTTTGAAGGTCTTAATTGCACAGTTTTCTTTTCTTTTTTTCTTTTTTGGATTTTCTCTTAAATTTTTTATTCTCTCGATTTTTCTCTGATTCCTCACTGCCCAAATGAGTTCTGGAAAATTTTTCCCTATTTATAGACGATTTTGGTAATTAAGATGTATTGATTAGACATGACTGTGCCCAATTTCCTTGATTTTTAGCTTTTATGTTGTCTAATTCTAATTGGTTAATTTTTATTTTGCAGATCTTAACCTGCCACGACCTGATTTGGATCATTCTATCCTCTTTCGATTTTTTTTCTGATTTTTTCATGATTAATTTATAATTTTCTTTAATTATTTACTTAGTTTTTGGCCAATTTAGATAATTTCACGTATTTTTATCTACATGTAAATACATGTGAGATACATGTGAACATTTCTAATTATTATTTTGGTCATTATAAAATTTTTAGTATACATATAATCTATCTCTAGTAATTTATTAGCTATTAAATTACACTTTTTGCCTTTTCGGTAATTAATACTTATTATGCTTAAATTTTGAAAATTTTATAGTCTCCTATTTTATTACTTATTTTCTTAAATTCAAGTTTATAGAGTCATTTTTACTAATATTTCTGTCATTTTTACTAATATTTCTAGCATTTCGTTATAATTTAGGTTCAATCGAGTCTTTTAATTGATCGAAACCTCGAATGGTTAGTCGTGAGGCTTATACACACAACCAACTATCTAACAAGCATAACCAAGTATAATCTGAAGCCTCCAAATACAGCAATGTATTAATCTCAATTTACTTGAACTCCTCCCTTACTTACTCGAGGTATAACTCGCTTAGGCCATCGCCGATTATCCCTATAATACAAACGTGATTTCAGTTTTTCATATAACTATTATAAGTTGGTTTTATCTTATCACGTTTATTGTTATCATTGGTTTAGGGTTTAATTTGTCCAATTATCTAAGTTCTCAAATCTTTTATAATTATTCTAGATTTGAGGTTAGGTTCGAGTTCAGTTTTCACATCGATATCTAAATAAGGTTCTAGTTTAATTTTTAAGTATTGTTTTACATCTAAACCTTAGAAACTTGTTTCAACTCATAATATGAAATTAATCATATTACTTCTAGATATCATAAATACCATAATTACCTCTAGTTAGTATTTTATTTTACCCGGTATACTTAAATCCTTATTAGTGTACCAAATTTACTCTTGATATGAGAAATTTTTATATTTTTCATATAATTACATAAATTCAAGATTTCTATCAAATTTACTATATATCCCTATTATTTATATAATATGAATTTTTATTCCAATATATCTACTTATTATATTTTCAATAATTACATATTATGTATTATAATCTATTATGTACATAATACATATATAATACTTCTATCACTCTAATTACTATCTCCCAACATCAATTATCATTTCAAAATGTCTAAATTCATCCTAAATCAGATTTTACACCTAATTATCTTAATTTACAAAATTAACTTAAAATTTATTATTTTTCCTTATTACTTATTTACTACATAATTAACCTAATAATTACATCTAATACCTTAAAAGCTACAAGTATTATACTTCATCAGGTTTCAACATCCTAAAACATATAATTATTCACGAAATCAGTAATTAACTATTTAATTGCTTAAGGAACCCTAAATGATCCATTTTATACCTCATTTTAAAACCTGAGTGACTGGTTGTGGGGTTTACATACACGTCTTGGGAATTCGTTAGATTTTGCATGTAATCGTAATAAGTTTTCAAATACATTAGTAATAATTCTGCTTTACAACGAAAATATAGAATAGCTACTACAAGATAAATATAAGGAATGTCTTTATAATAAGTTAATCACTTCAATGTCATATCGTATACGCATGCGTGTAGGTTTGGGTCCTCACAGGCTTGAAGTAGCACACCAAGTATATTGATAGCTGACATAACAAGCAAGTGAGCACTAGGCCTGTAAACCTGTGAGAAAGTCTTAATAGCTCTATGAAAAACTATCAAAACTTTTAGTAATTGGATACATATATCTCAGTTATTAGGGAAAATGTCAACTTTCTGCATGTTGTACATTGCAAAGTCATATGGTAGTTAACTGTAAGGAACTGTGCTATGCAACAACTCGTAAGTTGGGTTATAAGAGTGTTGCACATCTATCTTAAACTTTCGGGACCTCGTCCCACGCTCCATATAGAAGTTCCTTCACTTTTTGTAAAGAGATGACCTCTCTATTATTGTTTTGATGATGTTCTTGATTAGAGCTATAGTGTCACGCAATGCTACAATGCCATCCTTAATACACAATTTAAGAATATGACATGCACAACGTATGTAGAAAACCCCTCCTCCCTTCCGATCCCAAACGCTGGTTAACAGTAATTTTGCAAATCATATATTGATATAGTATTGGTACTTGCATTATCAAAATCAATAGAAAAAATTTTCCTCATTAATTTGTACTCATTTAAGATTTCTCTTATAATTTTATAGATGTTTTGCATTGTGTGTTGCTTATTACAAACCCTTAAAGCCAATAGTCATTTATTAAGTTGTCAATTATCGTCTATCCAGTAGATAGTTACACCCATATAAGAATTATTACGAAAAAGATCTATTTATATGTCTACACATATGGACACAAGCGTATCAAAGGAAGCAAACTTACCTGCGAGCTTCCTCTCACCTTTATGGTAGTGCTCCTACATGACTTAGGTTAACGTTTTGCAGCTAAGTAGTTGTGAGCTGGGGTTGAACGTCTTTCGCTTGTATCAAATTTGCTACTTTGATGCACTTGTGTTGAATGATAGGTGCATATTTGGTAGGTATTATGCCAAGTTATACTTATGCCTTTTTTCATCATACCTCATTAGCAGTAGATTGAATGAACCACCGCCTCGGGTAATCTATTATTGTGTATTATCTATTCCTACCTCCTTGAGATACTTCGACCTTAAGTGCCTATTAAGGATATTATATCTGTCTCTCGTTTTCAATGAGTAATTCGCATTGTAGTAGCTGTAGAATGCCCTTGAGTTATCCCTTTCGTTTATACCTTTAGGGAAATTATGGAAATGTGTAGTAAAAATATTTTAAGCTTATTAAGTTTAGAAGGCTTACTTAAGTCAGAAGGTTTCAAACTACTAGACCCATATTGTCTCATATGTTGCTCTTCTATTTCAAGGATAATTTCTATCTCGTCCTCCTATCCTTGAACATGCTTACAAGGAAACTCATTCATGAGAGTTTAAATCCTACGAGTCGTATAGAGATACTCATATAAGGAGGTTAGAATTTAGTAAGATATTCAGGAAAACTTATGCATGGAGGTTCAAAACCGAGAGGTAGCATGCTCGAGTAACTCATAAGTTGATGTTCAACGTCAAAGTCAAGAGGTGGTGGGTTGCAATTACTCATGCGATGAGGTTTTACATCAAAACCTAAAGGTGATGTAACTTGTTCTTCTACGTTCTTAACCATATCGTATACCCTTTACTCATTCAAGTCGTACTTGTTATTTGGGTATGTGTGAGTGCCTTCGAATTGTTGTGGTTCAGACGACGTATTAAAACTTCTAGTGCCCTTACCTTTGCCCTTATCCTTACCCTTACCCTTACCCTTACTTTTCTTACTAGATGATGAATTGTGCTTCATATTGGAGAATGTACGGCGCAAAAATCTTTCCATAGATGCTAATTTTTTTTTCTCTTATTTACTACAATAAAGATTTATGAATGAAAAACAGAAATAATATGTAAGACAAAGTAAAGCGAAAAATATATCGCGAGTATGTGTATGTTAGTGTTATTTGTCAATACAAATAGTTCAATCTAGTAGAATGGAGAATTATGCACAGATATTGGTGGTTAATAAAAACAAATATTTTTATGACAACATTTCGCAATTAAAAAATTTGAAGGCAAAATAGTTGGAATTAGAGCTACAGCGATTTAATTTATAAGGATTAAGGAATGTGTGGATGCGTTGTTTGAATTTTGAAAATTCAAATTTTCAAATGTTTTAGTGCCGTAATTTTTTAATTTTGCAATTCAAAATTTGAATTGCAAATGCCGAAAGGGAACAAGAGCTAGGGGGAAGAGGTAAGGGTAAAGGGAAAGAGAGGTTTGATTGAAAAAGAACCGACCCCTTTTTTCTGTTTTCTTTCTCTCTCTTTTTTTTTTTTTGGCATGTGGTTCTTGAATCGTAGAGTTAAGCGATTTCGACCTAGCAAACCATCTTAGCACTTAATGCTTGGCGGTTCAACCCAGCCACTATCGAGCTAAGCCAGTTCACGATTCTAAACCGATTTTTGTTTAGATTTAGGTAAAATTTGAGATAATTAATGATATCGATAATAGGTAGTTGAGGTATAACTCTAATGAGAAATATTTTAATGATATTAATACGTCATGTAAATCAATCGGTAGTGTATAAATATTTATAAAATTTTGATATATAAAAATATAATCTGTAATTTTTCAAAAAGTATATTCCTTTATATATACGTATTAAAATTTTATAAATACTTATGTGCTATTCATCATTTCATATAGCGTATAGTATCATTTGATTTTTTCAACTTTAATTAGCTATCATATTAAATGATAATGAAACTAAGATATTGACAATTGTCCATGGTGTTTTTCAAAACTCAACAACTGTAAATTACGGTTGAACCTTGGGACTACTTTAAAAGGTTAGGTCGGTTCGGTAACACGAATGAATCAAACCAAATTAAATTAGTAAGGAAAAAAAAGAAAAAAGAAAAAAGTTTTAACTTGTGAGAGAGAATCTCTGTTCTACCTTCCATCGTTGATTTTGAATATGTCATCGTCATTGAATTTAAATTATTCCAATTTTAAAAACCCTATGTGTACTGCTTTATGAGTAATCATTTTCCAAATGAGTAAAAACTACTTGTAACATGGTGTGATTGAATATATGAAAATAAAGATAGAATCCATCATAATAGAGCCATAGAAGAGATGGTCAAGTGGGGAAACGTAATTATGATGTGGTTTGTTGCAAACCAAAAATAAGGCGATTCAAATTGTGAAATAAGCTCAGTTTTTATTATAGATGCAATTGGTTAGGTAATTAAAGGTATCTGACTCGTTGAATTTGAATATCAATGAGAACCCAACCTAATAAAAATAACATGTATTAATAAAATTATTTACTTTTAACTTACATATCACGTATATCTTATATAAATTTTATATTATATAATATAATTGATTTTTAATTTTTATTATTATATATGTTAATAAATGTAATCCTAATCATACTTAATTTTTTTTTTTGTTCTATTCTTTTCTTAATCATTCTGAATACCATGAAAACCCACTTTATAAAATGCTTTAAATCTTATGAAAACACATTTTTATAGGGTTTTTAACCATATATAATTATGTTTTGGAATTAGGGGTATATTACTATGAGGTTTTAGAAAATACTATATCTTATAGAGATGGATTTAGGTTTTCTAAAATCTGCCCCGATTAAATCTTTAATTTTTGGTTTAATGCTCGAGTATAAGAGAATTTTTTTGTGTAATAGTTTGAAGGAAAAAAAAAAAGTGGGGGGGAGGGGGGGGGGTGCATATTTTTCAGATCGATCATAGATTTTACAAAAACTTAGGTACATGAGAATGTATCAAGTCTTATTTTTTGATCATTAACAACTTCCTAGAAGCATACATTAGATAGTCCCATCAAATCGAACAACTGATTTTCACTATTTCTTTTTTAATAGAAAAAAGTTCTTCTCTGTAACGTTTTTCGCTCTAATTAAGTATTATCATGTTTCTGGCAATCATTAACTGTCGTTATTAATTTTCTACCACAATTGCTATTAAAAGCTATTAATCAATCGTATGCATGAGTATTACAGCCATATTTTCATTTTTAGATCAAATATATTCAAATTTTATCCAATCTTTCTCAAGTAAATATGAGTCATCCAAACCCCATAAATGCATTTGGCTTTTACCGTAGGATCTGAAATCTATACTAGAGGGGAAAGATGAATGCGGACAAAATATAACAGCTTCAGATTTTATAGCTACATTTAGGGATGCTGCATTTGCATTATTGACGTCCAAAAATAAATAATTAAGTAAATGATTATATAATGTTGTCAAACCCTGGCTCAAATTATATTAATCCGAGTACATAACAGAATCAAAGATTAAAGGAATTAAATTAGATTCAACTCTAGTCCAATTAGGGTGAAACTGCAATGGAATCTGGTTCAAACGTGATTCAACTTAGGTTGGATTAGGATAAAATTGAGTTTAACTATATTTCAATCAAGATTGAATTAGGATTGCACCTAACCAATTTTATGATTAGATTTGTTTGAACCAAGTTGAACTATAAAGGTCAATTTAGATTTAATAATCCTAATCTTAAAACAAAAAAAAAAAATACTTTTCAATTGTGACTGGCTTTTTTTAATATTTAATTTCTTTTATCTAACATGTTTATAATATAATTTAGTTTGTTGGACTGTCTGGTCAATTCCTTTCCGTTTTGTTTATGGAATTTTATTGTCAGGGGCTCTCTTGCAATCTGTCCTCCTACAACCATTCGTTGCTCTGTTTTACATGGCAGTGGTCATTCTGGATTTTGTTCTTCTTTTGTTCAGATCGTAGAATCTTTTTTTACGTGAAACTTTCGTCTTCGGCCGACACAGATTGATCAAAAGGGAAAAAACACAGAGATTTTTGCTGTTCGTTTGTTAAATCCAGATACCAATGTAAGACACTGCACAACATATTGCATATAGACAGCCTTTAAAATGTATTGAATCGGGATGCTACTAAAAAAAAGGTTATTCATGGCGAATTATGAAGGTCACCAAGTGATAAACTTACGTATATGGGGACATTGCTTGAGCCGTCACCATGAACTTATATCCAGTGATATCCAAATCCACAGTTGATTGATATCTAAATCTAATAACACAAGATCATTCCATGGTGGGTTCACCATCATTTTAGCTATTTGTGAGTCTAATCACTGCCTCCCTACATAAATGCATCCAATTCTACAACTACATCCGTATGGATAGCTTTATTTCAACATGTCACGACCTATGTTATTTACGATTACATTATTTTGATGATCAATTTATCCATATTAAGGAAATTTGGATACTTAAACTAAAAGTAATTTTTACTCGAATATCATATTTATAATAAACAACAAATGCTCAATCATGACTTGATTATCCGGCTAGTTCCCACCTGGGCACCAAGCATGAACAACATACAAGCATTAATTTTAGGATTCAAATACAAATTAGATTTACCAGCTAAACCTTAAAAAAATGATTGGATCAAACAAGGTAAAACTAGCCTCTGTATTAGTTTACAGAGAATCATTCTCCTGTCACATTTTGAAAACTCTCAAAAATGATACTTCAATAATTCTGAAAACACATAAAAAGTTTCCTTTTCTTAATTTTTTGGGTGATTCTTAAGTTTTTGGTAGATTAATTCGTTAGCGGGCTGAGTGGGGCTTCCCATGATAGAATGGAGGGAAGGAAAGCATGCCTGTCGAAATAGCATAGTGGCCGTTTGTAGGACCAAGATCTTATTCATGAGAAAAGACTTCTAAGCATGATATATTATGTGTTCGCTCATATAATGTATAACTTTCAATAAAATTCTAACATATAAATGAATTATCAAATCATAAACAATATGTGTTAAAATTCTATAAAAAATTACATTTGTACATTATGTTAGTAAATAGATGATAATTTATGTCTAGTGAATTTTTTATTTTCGAAGAGCTTCAAAAGTTTTTCTTTAACAGACATTGAGGTTGAAATGTTTGTTAATTTAATTTTTAGGTGTCATGCTAAACTAGATGTCCTAGATTTTAACGTTTTTAATTGGAAATGTCATAAACAGTATTAAAGTTTACAACTTTTAGAGCATTGACAATTTCAAATTAGTGTCTTTTTTTTTTTATTAAATTAGGCCTCTAATTTATTGATTTTTGTTAAAAGCCTATTAAATTATGAAATAATCCCGAGAAGTTATATTTAGGTTATGAAGGTATAGTTTTCTTTTCTTTTTTTTTTTTGCTAAAAAAAATACCATCTATATTTAGCTTTTTGCACATGGGTTTGGTCTTGAATATTGTGTAGATTCCTAAATTGTGCTTAAAAGATATTTGCAATATCTTTGCAATACCCATTTTTTATCTATAAACTATCTTATTTTATTGATATTTTTATCTTATTCTTATTTTAAAATACATCCACTTACTCCATTTTTGATAAAATCATAAAACACCACCTAGCCTATAAACGTTGGGCAACAAAGAAGCTGTTGCTAATTGTAACATAAGTGGTGTTGTTGCCAAAATCCATCATCAATCTCGAGCCCCTCCACATTCTTATTTCTCATTTTTCCATTGCTTTGCATAAAGAAAACCGGTTCTTGGGGCTTTTGTTGTATGGCCAAACTTAGAGAATTTTGGATTCTCACGTTTCTAAGCACTGTTATATATTACCTATGTCTGTCTTTCTTGCACATGAAAATGTGTATAGATATTGTAAAAATTGTGAATAAATTATATGATTTTACTTTTGGAAAAATAAAATATATGATTTTACGAGTTTATAATTTTATAATATTTTCTTTTAATTAAGATGGATATAAATTCGTTCGAGTATTTTTTTTTTATAGAATTATGAATTTTAATATATAATTCTATAAATTTATAATTTTACTAATTTTATACGATTCTATACGGTTATATAATTTTATAATATTTTCTTAGTTAAGACGCATATATAAAATTATATCATACATATATGTATGTATGTATATACGTGTGTACATAACTAGCCGACATATTTCTTCAAATAATTTTGTAATATATTATCCTTTGCAAACAAACAAAATAGAAAATGACACTAAAAGGACTCATCTCTAGGCAAATACTACTTTTATACTGTAGTGAACTTTTGGCACCATCGTCTTGTATACTTATAGTCATAATATTCAGTCTTTCACTCTGACAGGGGCACATTAACGTTCCGTTGTTTTGCTTTTTTCTTTTTTTTTTTAGCTTTCTTCATAATTTGGATTATTTTATTAACAAAAGAAAGAATTTTTTCAATTTATAAATTGACTTTGGCTCTCGAAATATGAAACCCTTTCCGTTAAATGGCTACTTCACAGAACTGGTTAAGAACTTCACAAAGAAATTTTTCGCATTCTTTAACTTTGGTTATAAACTTTTGAAAAAAAAAAAAAAGAAAGAAGCAAATTACACATATACATAAAAAAAAAAAAAATTATTTGATTTCTTAAGTACCTAAAGTATTCGTTTTCCAAGAGCATGAGAAGTTAGCTCAGGTGAATTTCCAACTTTCTACTTACCCTTGGAATCCAACATGTTTGCACCATTTAAAAGATTAGTCCAAATTAATTATTATTTTTTATAGCCCTAAAATCACTATCTGCTATACTATACCTTAGCTAGTTAGGATAATATTAATTAAAAAAATAAAAATTTGTCAGTATTGCCACTATTTTTTCTATCTATCTGAAAGAACAACCACATGGTTATTTTCAATTATTCTTAGTAGCTAGTACTAGTTACCAAACCTCAGGAGAGGCATGTTCTTCCTAGTGCTAGTTTCCTTCATGTTATTTATCAATCCTTAACACTGAAAATTACTTCCTTAGTCTGTGGCATGATTTTTGTGACTGGAGATTGTCACTATCACCCCATAACAATCACAGACCTCATTTTTTAATCCACATAAGATTCCAGACTCCGTGCATTCACTTGAATGGCAATGAAGAGAAGAGGAGGAGTTTCTTTGCTTGCCATTTTGATCTTTTGGTTTTGGGTATCCGCAAATGGGCTGCTTTCACCCAAAGGTGTGAACTATGAAGGTCAGTTCAGTTGTAAATATCTTTTCACAAACTTTTCCTAAGCTGCTTCCTTCAATTCTTGTTTTCTGCAACACTCAAACAGTCATTTGTTTGATTTCAGTGCAAGCTCTAATGGCAATAAAGGCTTCACTGAAAGATCCTCATAATGTGCTTGAGAATTGGGATGGAGATGCAGTGGATCCATGTGCCTGGACTATGGTCACTTGCTCTCCTGATAGCTTGGTAATTGGACTGTAAGTCTTTACTTACTTCTACTCTCTCCTTTTTCTCTTTATTTCTTGTCTTCCACATCCAAGTTTGTTTGATGTAACTGAGACTGAGATGGTGTGATTGTAGTGGCACTCCTAGCCAGAATCTGTCAGGAACTCTATCTTCAAGCATAGGAAATTTGACAAACCTTCAAGTTGTGTAAGTTCAGTATCAATTACTAGGTTTATCATATCCTTGATGTCCTTTTAGTTGTGATTATATGAACCTGAATGTGCAGGCTGTTGCAGAATAACAATCTAACAGGACCAATTCCTCCTCAACTCGGAAAGCTTTCCAAGCTACAGACACTTGATCTTTCTAATAACTTTTTTAGGGGTGAAATCCCTTCGTCTCTGAGTAATCTTGGAAAGCTTCAGTACTTGTGAGTTTTAACGTGTTTTCAACTTATGTATTGATTTTAACTCGTGAGTGTTTAATGATCGTTTTGAACTGAACTTAGGAGGCTTAATAACAACAGTCTTTCTGGATCATTCCCTAATTCATTAGGCCAAATGGCTCACCTTGCACTTCTGTAAGTTCTTTCTCTTCTCAATGATCTTTGAAACTTGTTGGTGCTGAATAAGGATTTAATATTCATTGATCTTTCTCATTAGGGACTTGTCTTACAACGATTTAAGTGGAACGGTGCCACGGGTCCAAGCCAAGACATTCAAGTAACCAAGTTTTTTCCTCTCCTTCACCCTCGACATTGGATGATTACAAAACAAACATTAAAGAAATTTCTTATGTTGCAGTATCATTGGGAATCCTAGGATATGTGCAGATGGACACAAACCAGATTGCTATGGGACACAATTGATGCCTATGTCAATGGATCTGAATAGTTCACAATGTAAGTTAAAGAATGTTCCGATTTACCATTTGCTCTTTTAGAATTGACATTTTCGGTGGTTCGATTTTTTTCTGTTTCCTTCTTTTTAAGTGGTTCTTTTCCTTGCCCTGACAACAACTTTTATGCTTCCTAAGCTCTTCCCTCATCCAGGAAATCTGGAAGCCACAAAATGGCCGTTGCCTTAGGATTGAGCCTCGGATGCATTTTCATATGTATTATCGGATTGGGGCGGCTTCTATGGTTCAGATGGAGGCAAAATCAACAGCTATTCTTCGATGTCAAGGGTATGTAATAGTTATGATTTTCGTCCTTTCACATACTTGCAAATAAGTTATGGAATGGCTGGAAGGGAAGCTCAAGATTTGCTTTCAAGATGCAGATCATGAGGAAGTTTCCCTGGGGAATTTGAGGAAGTTTTACTTTAGAGAGCTCCAAACCGCAACTAACAACTTCAGCAACAAGAACATGCTAGGGAAGGGGGGGTTTGGGAAGGTGTACAAAGGGAATCTTCCTGATGGTACGGTTGTAGCTGTCAAAAGGCTGCTAGATGGGAACACCAAAGGAGGAGAGGCACAAGTCCAAACAGAAATCAAAATGATCAGTCTAGCCGTGCACCGGAACCTTCTCAAGTTACATGGATTTTGCATAACCCCCACTGAAAAGCTTCTGGTTTATCCTTTTATGTCAAATGGTAGCGTTGCTTCCCGTCTTAAAGGTAATTAAAACAAAGAAAAAAAAAAAAGAAAAAGAAAACCTAGGTACCTGCCATTGTCAATTCCTAACTGTTAAGAGCTCTTAGGAATCTAAATCAAGTTTCTGTCACAGAAAAACCCGTATTGGACTGGGGAACTAGGAAGACCATTGCCTTAGGAGCTGCAAGAGGATTGCTGTACCTACACGAGCAGTGCGATCCGAAGATAATCCACAGGGATGTCAAAGCTGCCAATATATTGCTCGACGACTACTGTGAAGCTGTGGTGGGTGATTTCGGATTGGCGAAGCTGTTGGACCACCAGGATTCGCATGTCACAACAGCCGTTCGAGGCACAGTCGGACATATAGCCCCTGAGTATCTCTCCACAGGACAATCATCTGAGAAAACTGATGTGTTCGGGTTCGGGATTCTTCTACTCGAATTAATCACTGGACAGAGAGCAATAGAATTCGGGAAAGCACCAAACCAGAAAGGAGCAATGCTTGATTGGGTCCGTTTGACAAAACCGTTGTGAGAATTTTGTCGTTTTTCATCATCATGTGTAACTTTGAGCAGTAACTGCAGGTGAAGAAGATACATACGGAAAAGAAACTCGAAATGCTCGTCGACAAGGACCTCAGGAAGAATTTCGACCGCATTGACCTTGAGGAAATGATTCAGGTGGCTCTGTTGTGCACTCAATACTTCCCGAGCGACAGGCCGAAGATGTCGGAAATAGTCCGGATGCTTGAAGGTGATGGTATTGCAGAAAGATGGGAAGCTTCTCAAGGACTCCTAGGAACAAAGGGCAGGTCCCGTGAACTTTCCTCATCAGATAGATACTCGGATCTAACTGATGACTCCTCCTTGACGTTTCAAGCAATGGAGCTATCAGGTCCAAGGTGAAATCTTGCCTGGTTCAGCATTGCTTCATTCTTTTTCTACCCGACAGCATGCGACATGATGTTCATGTACTTGTAAAGACGAGGTTGAGGTTTGGTTCATCACAAGAAGGCTTTGAAATCGTACAGATTTTTAATTGAAATAAGAAAACACCTCAACAAAAACAATTTTTTTTTCTTTATCCTTTTTGCTTTTCAAAGAAAAAAAAAATCTTTTTGTGCTTTGATCTGTTGGCAACCTGGGAAAGAGGGGAAGAAGTCAAGGTGAAAAGAAATTTTTCCTTTTCATGTTTGATTATTGTAACATCCAAAAGAATATGTGAATTAGTGGAAGAAGAAGTGAATAATTATTTGTTCAAATTGAAGCTAGGGAAATTTAATAACATTTACAAACTTCCCTGGATTGCAACCTTCAACCTAAGGAGAGCGGTTATAAAATGGATCGGGTAGGGTTTTAATATCGGGCTTCATATTGGTTTAAAATTATTTCAAAAAATAATTCTTAAATTAAGCGGTTGCAAAAGTAATTAGATTGATGGAGCACCTATATGTATGGTATAGTGTATGTGCCTTCTTCCCTCGACCCAATCCTCATTGAAGAGATATAATGATCATGCGGTGCGCTTTTACTTAAAATTTTGTTTCTATTATCTTCTTCTTATATTTTAAGTAATTAATATTTTTATTTATTTCATTCTTAATTTATATTTTTTTAAATTTAAATTATTGAATGAAGTCAATCATTTAGATCTTAAAATACGAAAAAAGAAATGGTTTCGATGGAAAGCAGACCGGTCTCGTCAAATTTATTTAAAATTCGTTTAAATAAAGAATGGTGTATAATGGTAAGCGCCTACACTGAGCAATGTGTTGCGGACTCGGACCCTTCACTTTCATTTTCCACCCGAACGAACATAACTCTCGCTCTCTCCTACGGTAAAATATTTTTCCCGCTTTAGCTTTGCAACAAAAAGGGAAAAAGAAAAATCTGGTTTAATATCTTATGTATAGTAAAGAGGCCAGCACATGATGACTAATTTGTTTGTTTGTTTTATTTTTTTTAAATGGTGGGTCCCATAAAACTTATATAGCTCGTTCGTTTTATAGAATATGATGAAAAAGGATGAAATTAAAATTCTTTAAAAAATAAAATAAAAATATAATATATATTATATTTATTTAGTTAAATTTATAAGTAATTTAATAATAGATATATAATATAATTTTAATAACTAAATTATTATTAGTCCATTTTTTTCTCAACAGTGGTGGTGATTAGCGTTAGTGGTACAGTGGCTTTAAAAAATAAAATAAAAATATAATATATATTATTTTATTTAATTAAATTTATAAGTAATTTAATAATAAATATATAATATAATTTTAATAATTAAATTATTATTAATTCATTTTTTTTCCTCAAGTGGTTAGTATTGGTGATATGGTAGCTGATTGATAATGGTAATAATGTTGATGATTGATAGTTATGGCGATAACTGTGGTAGTATCAATAGTGGTGATGGTGATAATAACAGTAACGATGATGGTAATGATAATAATAAGGATAATGATAATAGTGATAATAGTAATAGTGATAAATAGTTTTAAGCATTTTGTTAACGTTTAATGTTTTAAGCATGCTGAGATTCGAATTTAAGTCTCTTCGGTGAAAATCACGCATTCTAACCGGACAACAACGTGACATCGACAATTGATTGGTCTAGTTAAATAAAAATCATTTTTTGAAAAATCAATATTTTTTAGATAGTAAAAAAGGCTGTTCAAAAGTCGATATTATGTTAACATTCGAATATTTGCCCTTTCAAAATCCAATTTCAGTAGATTTTAAAATCACATATTGAAAAACGAATTTTGCATGTGGTATTTTTCAAGATTACTTTTGAAAAGGCCATTTTTTCTGAGCTATTTTTAAGAAGTACAGTATTAATTTCTTTTTTCCAAACCTCACAGGTGGGAAAACTATATGGAGAAAGGTGAATTAGGCCCCACCTCTGGGATTTATAGCTGAAATCCACAAAGTCCAACACAAATTTATGTCCAAAATTTAAGTCACGTTACCCAAAAGTTAAAGTCAAACTCCATGAATTAGCTGAGCCCAACATGAATTGCAAAAGCATCGTGCGACCCAGTCAAAGCCCATGTTTAAGTTCCGTTCAGTCCACGCCCAACAATCGCATGCCCTCTTTTTTTTTTTTACCGGGCTAACACAAAAATATCATTAACCACTAGACGGAAGATAGATAGAATCCAACTACAGAGGGTTTGAACTATTTGAAGACAGCTCCCTTAGGTGAATACAGCCAACGACTTTCAAAATGAGATCAACAAGAAAATTAGGAACATCATCTAAAAAAAGAAACGCAGCTTCGTTTGGTCAGCAAGTCAGTTGATTTATTCTGATCACTGTCGATCCTGTAAATCAACAAATTATCAAACATAGAAGTTAGATCAATACAGCTAGCAAGCGTTGCGTGACAGGACGATTAATCAACGTCGGTTTGGGGAACCCAATCTACGGCTAAGGAAGAGTCAGATTCGACCGCCAGCTTTGAAATATTGTGGACTTGTGCCCATTTTAGACCGAAGCTTTCGTCAGATGTTTACAGAAACTAGCTGCAACGCTACCATTCTCATCTCGAACTATAACTCCAACACCTCATGTATCGTCCAATTGCTCTCTGGCTTCTTCCATGTTTTCTCCACACCTTCTCTTGGTTTAAGCTGCTGAGATCTCCTGTTTAAAGCCCACCATTCATTGATATCAGTGCAAATTTTTTGTATCCAATGCAAGTTCTGTTGCGCATTATTAAAGATCAACCTATTCCGTTCTAGCCAGACACCTCGAAGGACAAACAGGACAAATATCTGCTTTGGGGCACGCCATTCATCCCAAAGAGCCTTCTTCCATCTTTTCATCTTGTGTATCCAACCAAAAATCTTATCAGCACTGTCTATTTCCCTTCTTACATTGTCAATTCCCAAAGATCTCCAGCATTTCATGCTCTTCGGGCATTGGAAAAAAAAAAAAAAAAAAGATGAAGTACGAATTCATTGCTTCTGCCTCAGTATGGGCATTCTTTACCACAAGGGATACCCCTCTAAGTCATCTTGTCCCTAAAAGGAAGACCATCATTCAATCAAAACAAGCCCTTTTACATTTTGTGCTTAGTACAACATATAAGCCCCAAGCATTTATAGATTTAGAATCATAAGGCCTTTTATTATTAGATTTTTTTAAATTGCTATTGGAAAATACCATTTAATAATTCATCTTTTTTCTATTTTTATTATGATACATTAATTTAATGGTCGGTTAACTCAAATTATTTTTAAATTTATTATAATATACTGTACATATTTACCTACTTCCCCTTATGTAATCCTCAACAAACACAAAAAGGATTGTAATACACTATAGACATCATTTTAGGGCTTGATTCTTATTTTTTAAGATCAATTCCTATGTAAGATATTTTTTTTTTTTGCAAGAGATGATATCTCGGTTTTACAATCAATCAAGAAAAAGAATAGAGAGCATAGCCACTTGATGTTGAAAATGATTCGGTGAGAGCGAGTTTGAATTCCTCTAAATTTAAACATAAGAAATCAAAAGAGATCATATACATAAAAACTAAATTTGTTAGAAAAACAAATATTTTTCTATTATGGTCATTTTTGAACATATTTTTAAGGGTTGATTATATAGACTGTGATTTTTCCTTGTGTAATAACTTCGTTTTTGTGATAAATTTGACTTTTAAGAGTAGCATGATTGAAATTTTTTTGTAAAGGTTGTTGATTTGGATAATTATTGTTATGTTACTTTAATTATCTTTAACCCATCAATTGTGTTTACTTTTATTTGAGAATAACATATTATTATTTTATGATGTAGTGACTCTTTCAAGAAGAGATACAATTGAAAGTCTAACATTTACTATTTTTTTTTTGTATGTCTTTTCTTTTTTAATAATATGTGATACACCATTATTGTTTCATTTATATTAAATAAAAGAATGAGCAATGATTGTGGTGAATCTATGACGATTGGATTTAACTAGTGAGCAACGATTATAGTGATTTTTTTTTTTTTGGTAAAAATATGATGATAATTTTGTTACAATTCTAAAATGTTCCTTATTGATTATATTTTTTAATCAAAATTAATCATGTGTTTTGAACTAAGAATGTCAATATATTGTTAGTGATAATCAAATAAAAGAACAAAAGTAAATTTCAAAGTATGGTAATGAAGATAGAGATTACAATATCAACTAAACAAATTATCTTATTACCTCTTAAATTATAGTCTCGCCGTTTTACTTTCCTCATTTAGATTTTAAGATAGAATGGGAAGAATAATGTTATTTCACAATAGTTATTATTTCTTCTTAGTTTATTAATATTGTTCATTTTGTTTTCATTATTTTGATTGAATGAATGATTGAATTTTAATTTTTTTCTTTTTTATTGATAGTGAATTTTAATACATGATTGCGATTTTTAAAGATTTTTTTTTTTTAAGATTATGGATATGCTTTGATGTATATAAATTGTTTATATTACGTAGTATATATGTTATTTGCATGACAATATTCTATATAATTCATAGTTTTCAATTATGAAATATAATAAATATATTTTTCCCACTAAAAAATTGATCAAAACATTAGTGAATACCTTAAAAAAATTATTAGGATTTATATTGGTGATAATATTGCATAGATTAATAAGTTGCAATGTCAACCAAATAAACTTCCATTTATTGTAGTAATTTCTAAATGACAATATTATTGATGAAGTTTAATTACAAGGTTTGTCTTGCAGGTTCTAAAGCTTTTAATAGAAAAGAAGATCATCATTGAAGTTTGCCATTTAGGCTTTGTCAAGATATTTAGTGATGTTTATATTTGTCTTTTGTTTCTTTTTAATATACATAATTTGACATGTATTCCAAAGTCATTTGTTAATTATTATATTTGTATTTGCTTAAATTTGCTTTCAATAGTTAATGTTTATATATATATATTTGTATGTATCTTTGAAAAATTGCAATCTTTTATTAACTCAATTTGCATTTATATGTATCCCACAAATTTTACCTTTTAATGGCTTACTTTATGTTTTTTTTTTTTCATGTATGCAATTTGAATTGAAAATTGCGAAACTTACTCATATATTACTATAGGTTCATGGGTGTTTACTACGCATTTATATATCTTTATGTATATATTAATACATTTTTACCATGATTTGATTGAATAAATTATCATATAACATATATTTACTATAGTTTGACTATACATGATTATTACCATATTTTAATGTGTATTGTTATATTTTAACTATATAGGAAGATAATTAATTATTATACTTTGTGCTTTAATGTAATTTGATTATATGGTTTATCAGTGAAAGTAGTAATAAATAATTATTACTACTTTTATATTAATGGGTATTTAATGTAGTTTGACTGTACAAATACATAATGGTGGGAAAAGAGAGAGTAAAGGTGTAATTACTACTATGATTATTACTATAAATTAAGTTTAAATTTATCCTAATTTTTAAATTCATTATTTTGATAAGTGACATTTTAGTAAGGAAAACATTTTTGATAGAAGTTAAGAATATGTATAAAAGAGAACTAGATTAATAACCTTAACCAACTCATAATTTATTAGAACTGTTAAGTGTATGATTGTTCAACAAGATTAAAAATGAAGAATTCATGAGATGGGAAAAAAAAAGCATTAAAGGATTATTTTGTAGATAATAGTTAATTCTTCATATAATTAAAAGGGAAAAAAAATTTCATAGGTTTATTCATTTGTAATAATATGGTATATTTTTTTCCCAAATAGCATAGTAATAAGACGTTCATACTCCGATTTCATATTTATTGATTTTAATTGTTTTAATAAAACTATAATAATTATTTAGATATTTATCTACATATTGTGTAGGCTCTTTAACTAGTTAACTTAATTGTATAAGCTATTATACCAATAAATCTATAATATTATTATATTAAATATTTTATGTAACATATAACATATGTTGGCCTATAGTAAAATCTAAAAAGAGAAAAATTGATTCAATTAAATTTTAAGACAAACTAACATCGAATTACAAGTCAGACATAGAACTAGAAATACGTATAGTAATTCAGATAGTGTTTAGAACGTAAAATGATTAATTAACGAAATAATTATATTTACGAAAATACTTAGTTGATTGATTAGGTTAACCTATGCTGTGGAAGAAAATTGACTTCTATGCTTTAATATTTGGATAATTCAGAAGGAAAATTAGAGGAAATAATCAAAATAGATTAAGAATTCAATGATTAAATAGGTTATCTCTTGTAATATAGAAAAAAAGAAAAAATTGCTATCTCTTACATCATCAATTTTTAAAAATTCCAATTTATTGGTTTTTGATTTAATCTTTCAGGTGTCTATATTCTCATAATATATATTAATTAGATGGTAGAATGTAGATTCTAATTTTATAAATTCATAAATTTGACTTTGTCTAAATATAAGGGGCTATTCTAATCCTTCTAAAGATGATTTAGTCTTATTAGTTTTTAATTTGTCAATATAATCTATGCTTTTTTTTTATAAGTAGTAGTTTGTGTATATCAATTTTTTTTGTGCTATTATTGAGCATTATAGTGGTAATTTTAGTTTTTACAACTAATTTTAAACTTAGCTTTGTATATCATAAAAGAAACTAAAGAAAAGTTTTGGAGTCTTTATTGCTTTGTCATTGATTTAATTTTATTGATATATATTTTTAGAGTTTTGTTTTGTTTTATAATTTATATTGGTTCTTTTTTGCATTTTTTTATATTGTTTTTTGTTTGTTATTGTGGATATGAACAATTAGTAACTATTGATTACTAAATGCAATACAGTAGATGGAATCATAGGAATGAAGAATGATTGGGATGAGAATGAAGAGGTCGTATCCATTGATTCAATTGGACTTATGCATGTAAGATGCAAGGGAGCACATTGGACATGTGAGTTTATGACTAAGAGAGTTGTCTCGTATCCCTATTACTAATATCTAAAATACATAACACCTTAGAACCTAATAAGGGATTAGATTGAGATAGAAATCTATTAGAGAACTAGCTATGAGGTAATGGGAAAAACATGATAACTCGGGTCTCTATAATATTGAGAGGAGCGACTAAAAGAAAAATCTATCGTTGAGTTGGATATGGAATATTAAGAAAATTAAGGAACTTTCAATTTTAGTATATTATTTTACCTTTAAATAAACCCAACAATCCCATCACATTATCTAAGGAATTCTAAAGGAGACAAACTCTGAGAGAAATCCATTTTAGAATTGGATTATGAGCATAGAGATCAATATAGAGAGTAGTTAGTTAAGACT